>KL265095.1:0-33336 GCA_000699545.1 Podiceps cristatus | reverse complement strand
CAGAAAACTGCTAACACAGTAGGTTATGAAACACCCTCTTGCAAGTCTTGACTTTTTCCCCTCCTTTCTACTTTATTCTTTTTCAAGTAACCAAGTCCAAGTATCATGCTCCCAGGCAGTGGCATAGCTAAGGGTAGGTTAATGAATCTGAGATCATGTGTAGTATTGTAATGCATCTCTCAAGCAGCTGACAGCAGATAGCTAAACAGATCAATTCTGACATTTCATTTACATCAAAGTGATGAGATTTCTAGATAACACTCTTTACCATTTGTCCACATGACTTAACAAGAACCTTTAAGTGCTTCCTCCGGGTTACTTTGCCTCTCAGGAGGCCAAGAGAGCACCTGTTGCTTATCCACATTCACTCACTTGACCCCAGAGCTTTTTCTCACCACTAAGTGTCTGTCACACACAGAAACTACTTTAAGAAGCTGTTTCATTACTTTTGATTTTCATTCTTTGAAGATTTTTTCTTCTCCCCCCTCCAAGCAGCTACTAAACTATTTTACCAACTTCAACCAGAAGAGTGGTAATCAGTCATGTTTTCCTGGTGTAGTAGTAACCCTCCCACACCTCCACATCCTCCAATAAAAAGCTCTCCTCTGAGATCTTAACTGAAAAGTCACGTTGCTCATTCTGCTTTCCCTGAATTTTGGTGATTTTATGTCTAATGCAGTCAGTTCCAAGTAAAGCCTACTGATTTTAATAGTCAGCCACAAAAGCTACCTTTGCATTCAAGAAGCCTCTTATTTGCAAGATGCTTTCTCACTACTACTAGGAGCTCAGCAGAGAACCCTAAGGCACCTTTTACACATGTGAAAAGCTCTTGTGTCTATGACAGTTTGCTCAGGTACAAGTAATTGTAAGGCAGTAGGGATCTAATGTAAGGTAGTAGAGTAGCCTTGGCCGGGCAGCAATGCCAACAAGAATAAAACCAGTCAAAGCAAATCCTTGACACTCAAGTGATGCAATAGACCTCTCGGTGTAAGTACATAGGGAACAGAACTGTTGCATAGAAAGGGTTATTTCTAGACAGTCAGCTTTTCAGAAAAACACCTTACATAATCCAGAATTCACTCCAAAACACATTGAAACCAGCACAATTGTTCTTGCTGACTTGAAATTTTACTGGCTTCAAATCAAATCCCTCAGAAAAGTCTCTGCTTTGCCAGCAACACGCTTTTGTTTGAGAAGATGAAAATCACCAAATTTCACTGTGCTTTCTGTTCCCTTCCTACTTCAGGAGATCTTTTCAGCTTCAAGCCCAAAAAAATGACTACAAAAATGCGCACACAGAGCTGTATTAACTTGCAACCATCATTTCTAACTTCACCTTCCTCAAGACCACGATTGAAAATTGCTGTAAAAATATATTTGTCTTTTTTCTTTGCTCTACCACTTATCTTTCCAAAGTTAAAAGATAGAATACTGTTCCCCCAGCTGCCTTCCTGCCCTTTGTAGCTACTGCCTGAAATACGATTCCCCTCAAGCACAATTTTACTTTGCATTGGTTTAAGTGTTTGAAAGGTAAAACATACAAGCACCTTGAATCACGTCAGACTGCACTGGAATTAAGTGAACGAAGCGTGCATGGACGGCCACGCGAGGGGCAGCCTCCAGGCACTCACAAACCATTTGCCTGGACTTAAGCATGCCTTGGCTACTGACACACACTCTTGGAAACTTTTCCCAAGTTATTCCAAAAGCAGTTAGTGCCACCATTTCAGGCCTTGTGCAAGCTGGAGTCTCAGTTATTGACTTTTTTCCTCTCCCTCATGCTTTCATCGGACAGTTGTCATTGCGGTACAACGAACACCAAGTACTATGCTCAGTATTCCTTGCTAATTACAAGAACCTATCAATGAGGGAATTTTTTATTTTTTTTAAGAATACTCCTTGACATTGCTATTCCCCACTAATAACCAGAACACCATGTTAAAGAAATTCTGTATCAAGTAAACAGTCATCTGTCCTATAATGAAGTCTGTTATGTGCTATAGTCACCTGACTTAGATCTCTGACATTTTGCTTTGATGTCATCCACAAACACAGGAATAAGTTCATCAGTTCAGGCTTAGTTTCAACACAAACTCTGCTTTGAAAAGGAATCGGAGTAAGAGAGCTTGGGCACAAAAGCTGGTGGTTTTGCAAACTCTTCTCAGTAATCAAATACAGACAGGCCACTTACCCTCCTTCAGGTGGACATTTAAATGTCTGGCAAAAACACTGAAAATGGTGCATCCATTTCACATGTGCAAAAGATCTCCAGCTAAATTTATAATTGTTTTCATCGAGTTAGAAGAAAGATAAATGAAACAAACAAGAGAACGTCATCTACAGAGAATCTAGTCTAAAAGAAAGGTATACTGCATGCCAGTGGAATTGCAGAAAGCAGCTAGCAACAGACATCAAGCTTTCCAGAGCAAGGAAAGAGAAGGCAATTTTTTACATTTATCTCTCTAAAGCAGATAGTTTAACAGTTGGGTGTGAATTAGAGGCCTTGAGTTAGGGCTCCAGTGGTATGACTAAGCACAGTGATCCGTTTTTCCGTCTGAAGTTGGTATCTCAGTACAAATATCTAGTAAAAACAAATGCAGAGCATATTTGGCACAGCCATTTCCACTCCCAGAACAGTAAGTACCCCCTGGTGCGGCTCTGCAAGGCTTTTCTCTGAACTCAGGAAGTTTTGCTTCTGAGCCACCTTGCTACCTTAAATCAACAGCCAACAGACTCGAGTATTAATTTTAAGCAACCACATACAAGGTTCTTTTCACTCATAAGAAGCTCCTGAGTTGTTGATTTTGCAATTCTGCTATTACATCAGTGACAAATTAATCTCCAGATGCAATGCAGACAGCTGTAGTGTAAACCTAGATAAACCGATTATCTGTATTAGACTGAAAAACCAGCACCAACTCCTGGTACCGTAATCAAAATCACTCAGAGGAAAGCAAGCAAACAACACTGCTGATAAAAGATCCATGATATAAATTATTTGGATTTCATATGAGTTGATCTCAGGAGTATTTGACACTAAAGGGTAGTAGGGCAGTGCCAGCCACACATCTAGTAACAGTACATCAAGATCTTCTCAGTGGGATAAATTAGAAGAGTAGTTAAAATGCCGAGCTGTATGCTGGAAAAGACTGCAGTAATATTCTGCAGAAAGGTGAGCAAGTTACACCTGGAAAGAGTCTCCACATAAAGTCCATGAAAATGGTGGAAAACAGAGCTCCCTGGCTCTTGCTCGGCCACAAAAGAAGGGACAAAAAACTTTGCAGAAGTTCAGAGAAAGTGAATCTAGTGAAGAGCGGACCTTATGAAATTCTGCATTGACCATAACCCAGTGAAAAGTGCACTAAAACAAGCTCAATGGCCCACAGCAATGACTGGCAGCTTTCTACCTGCCTTACCGAGACAACCACTGACAGGGTCAGAACTGGCTCACAGAGCAGGATGACCCATTCAGCAATCTGATAACTTATGCCAATGTTTTCTGGCCCTAAGACTGATAATTCTGTATAAAGCAAACCCAGAAAAAAAGAAGGTCAATCATCAAATTTGTAGCAAATTGTTTTCTTTTTATAGCAAGAGAGATCAAGGAAGATGCAATTCAAGCTGTGCCAATTCCTAATGAGGTGCTGAGAATTAACCAGGATCCTGAAGCTGAAGCTCCCCACACTGGGCTTCTGGGGGACTTCAGCTGAAACTGGGAACAGGATCCCAGCAAGAAAATTTCCAGGACAGAGCTATTTATAGGAAAAGGGTATTTCTTTTTAATTCTACCCAGACCCATACAATACCAGTGAGCATGCAATGACAGTGCTGGAAGGAATCAGGTCTCTGAAAAGCAGCATTCAGGACAGTACACACCCGAAGTCAGAAGCATGCACAAACATGATGGATGAGCCAGAAAGCATATGTTCTTCTCAAGCCTGAACACCAAAACAAAGACAAATGAGAGAGTGAAAGGTGAGCCACAAATATAGAAGACAACAGCAGGAGGACCTGCTACCTCCTGCTATCTCAATTCAGCCATGGGAGAAGGTAAAAACAAACCTGTTTTGTAATGCTAGAGACTACATATAGTTTACTACTCTAGTTTCTGGGATATGAACTGTCTGAAAGGATACTCAATAGAATATATTTAGACTACAAACCACTGTACACTGGTGCAAAATTTAAATTGGAGCATATGACTTCTTTCTCTTGAGTTCCCACAAAGCTTGGGAAGACAGAGTTAACAATTGAGTTGCCCAGAAATTTTCCAAACATGTATTTTCCTAAAATTCATGATCCTTCAAAATGGCTATTTCCTTTGATTTTTTTTTCCCCAGTCTGTCTACCTTTCTGCTAGCTCTCTGCAGCAGTCTGCACATATCCTGCCAAGACTCTGGACCCAAGGATAGTGGTTTAGGTCTCTGCAGTATGCAGACTGCCCCAGAGCCTGGGATCCAAGAGCTAGACTGCTGAGACAAGTGATTCCCCAGGTAAACAGGAGCCTGAACTGCAGGTGTCAAGGCCTGGTCTCCATCAGGCCTAACCCAGCAGCTCTGTAATCCAAGCATCAAATACATACATAGAATGGGAGACAACTGTTCAAAGAGATTAAAACAAAGGTAACTTGTGCAGCGCCAGACATTCTAAAACGAATACACGAAGGTCAAGATGTGAACCAAAAGTACCTGAGGAGTTCCAAGTAACTCTACACAGGACTCTCAGAAGAAATACATCTGAGTAGCAAAATCAGCAAGATGTTGCCCAAAAAAAGTAACAGTGGAATGCACACCTCCCTTTACAAATAAGAAGTAGGAGAGGAGCATCAAGATTAGCTTATGTGAAGGACTAGGTGACTTCAAGTATCTCATTAAGTGGCCACATCCTAAAATAAGTCAGCTCCAGCGAGTCAGCAGAAAGAGAGCAGCACTGCCAAGGTTAAAAGGATTGATGCAGCTGAACATCAAAGCTGTTCAGCTCATGGGAAGGAAAAGCTTGGAGGAAGTATAGGCAACTTGGTCTTCAGGCACATGTTAGAATACTCCTATCACTGCCTCTCTTAACGAAGAGTACAATTAATTTTTGAAACACAAAATGTCTCATCTTATTGCTTGAGCATGAACTACACCCTCCACTGTACATCTGCACAAGAATACAAATTTCCAAGCAATCTGTAAACACACTCAGGCCACTGCTTACAGAGCCGCTTAGTGTTATGAGTCCTTCCACAACACAGGATCTGCTGAGCCAGCCACTCACTTGAGTACAAGCAAGCAGATGATCAAGTGCTATGCCAGAAAGAGACTCGAGTCAACAAACATGGAAACAACAGCTTCCACACTGCAACCACTGAAATCAGAAGTGTACACACACTCATCAGCTCCTGCTGGAACAGGCTCAAACCCAACTTACAGGCTGCCATTCTACATGGGAGAAGAGAACTCTCACTAGGAGTAACATTAAGCTTATAGATTAAAGCAGTTCTCACCAGCTTTAGTAAGACTGCATGCATTGTCCAAGATGCTATTTATCCTTATATGCTTCTCTGCTGATCATATCCATCAAAAATGAATTTAAGTGCTAGCTTTGCGAATAAAACAAAGAAAGATTTTCCAAGTGATAAACATAATGAGTTTGGTAAGATGACTGGAGTGATGTAATCCAATGCAGAACATCCAAACCAAAGTTATTTTTGATTCTTAGCTCACTGAGGACTAGGAAAACCAATAAATCAAACTAAATCTAAGTTACCTTTTACCTGTGGACCTTAACATGTTTTCAGAAGAGAAGTATCATTATCACTAGTTTTACAGAAAGGGAAATTGAAGCAATGAATATGAAAGAACTACTCAGTCACTCAACAGATCAATTACAGCGAAACAAGATATTCTGAATCTCATTATAACCTTCATATTATTACGAAATACTGACTCTGCTCTGCACAGAGTCAAACCACAGAATGCCATGTAGATAGAGAACTGCAGTACTGTCTTTTCCCCCTCAAGACGTGACTAGTTAAAAAAAGCCCTGATCATTTACTTTGATGGTTCTAAAGCCATCTTCTGTAGACATTCCTGAAATATCTCTCATTTATATTTCCCCAGCAACAAGCAAAAGAAAATTGCATGTATTTCAGGCTGTTTAAACTCTTTAACAAAAAGTTGAACATAAACAAACACATCATTATCTTTTCAGCACAAAGAACAGTTGAGTAGTATATTCAATTAAATTAACAGACTAATACTTTTTTCTGCTATGTTGCCATAAATAGGCAATAAATCATGTGGCCAGAGAGCTAAGAAACATATCTAGTTTTCTGAGCCATTCTGTTTCTTACGTAATAAATGATATCCAGAAAATCTTATTGTACTCTTGGCTGTATTAAATCCACTGCATATTATATTAGATTAACTTGAGGCTTTGGAACAAGATCCTCCTTATTGAAATTAGTAGAAATTTTGTTATTTTTCTTCAACTGGGCCAGAATTTGGTTTATCACTGTTTGCTTAGTTAATTTACTCCATTGGCTCTTAAAAGAACTAAATGATTACAAATACAAACACTTTAAGAAAGTCCATTAAAGCTAGCAATGAGCAAAATACACAAGGAAATCCTTTCTTCAAAATTTTGGAAGAAAATATCCCTAAAAAACCCCCACAACAATCTGATCTATTCTCATTAAAAATGCAGCTCTTACAACTTTTAATTACTTAAACTGTATTATATGCACATGGCATTCTTTTTGAGGTTGCTTAAGTCCATTTTTTGCTTCTATCTGGATTTCTTTTCAGCAACTCAAGTCTCTTCAGCAACTCAAAAGGTAGGAAAATGCAAACAAACTGAAGAAAACAGAATTAGTGTTTCCCTAGACTTCCTACCACTGTTACAACTGAAACTTAACTCCACAGACAGAGTTAAAGCAGTGTGGTTTGATGAATAGCTCATAATGGTAGAAAAGCAGATTCCTATTCTTTCTTCCACCAGTGATGTGTCTACATCTCCTTTTGCAGGGTTAGTGGTCTGTTGATCAGTGGTTAAGCTTTCACAGACAGAATCTCTTTCACTTTGTTTCCTCAGACCCTTACACAATGGGATTTTGATCTCGCAACTTTTAAGTACTGCCACAGAGCACACATTTGAGGTATTGAGCGCCTGGCGTTCAAGTTGATTGCATTGCTTTTACCACAGGTTAATGCAGAATTTGGCTCCTCATTAAATTGCCTCAATGTAAGTCTGCCCAACAAATTCATTGTCTTAAACCTCTCAGACTTCTGACAACTAAAGCAAAAAGCTGTAACAACCAACCTCCATATAATTTGAATGGCAGCCTGGCATCCTATGCTACATATATACCACTTAGAATAAAAGTTTTAATGTGCCAAGGCTCTCAAGAAAAATAAATGTATTTACAAAGGCAAAGCCTGCACTCATCATTTCAGAAACACCTCTGTGACATCAGCAGATGTTTTGCAAGCCAACAGACTGCACAACCTGGCCAACAATGTCAAACATACACAGGGCTTTACAAAAGGCACAGAAACAAATACTGCGCCATCTAGAAAGTTTTTACTTTCAAACTAGGCTCACGATAAAACACTAAGGACTCCCTTACCGTAAATCTCTTTATGTAATCAGAAACACAAAATCCTCCCATGCTCAAACGAAGGGATCTGTGCAGGGAAGATTCTTGATATAAAGTTCCCATCCTGTTTGGCTTGTCTGGTAGTCACCCAGGTAGCCTGAAGCCTTTTACTGAATAAAGCTGCACAGCCTCCCTGGATCTTGCTAGAATTCTGCTCGTGAGATAAACTAGGCATTTCATCTTATCTAACACTACACCAGGCATTTCAATCATTTCACTTCCTTATCAGCAGTTCCAAGTTCTATCCATATCCCAGCAGCTCACTTCCTGAATTACTGATAACAGCTACTGTAAGGCATGGAAACAACAGAAGACGACAGCCAAATCTCTTGAGTCACTAAAGAGTCCTTCCTTTGCATTTCTCTTTTCCTTAGCTAATTTTTGCCCAATTTAACTTTGCTTTAGCTGTAACTCAAGGACAGCATGTTTGCCTCAGCCATGAAGTGACTGTCATTTACCCAGCTCTTGTTCAATCAGTGATACTGATTGCTGCAGGGTATTTGCTTTAACATAACATGATTATTATACATGTGGGCATTTCTTTTATTTCCAATTTCTTAAGCAATAACATGGGAACAAAAGAACGGACAAAAAAATGACAAACATTCATCCTCCATCAGAATTCACATACCTATTCATGCCTTCAAGCACTATTTCTGCAGTGTGATGCTATGCACACAGGGCCATTCACTTCAGTCAAACAAAAGTACTCACAGAAGTGTGCGTTGCCATTAAGTTCATGTAGGTGTATTTGTGAATCCCGAGATTTAGAATCTTTTAATCATTTTTTTCTACTTACACAGTTAGATTAATAAGCAGACATAATGCACACATTTGGTCCTCAACTTACGAATTTCTTTATATTTTGCCCTGTGTAAAACAGATTTGTTTTTTTAAATTGAGTTCTTACCTATCAGATTGTCTCAGTGGAGTACAAATATACAAAGACAATAGATACCAAGATGCCGGATGACCTAAGGAGGACACTAAGTTCTGGAGAAGTAGAAGCAAATCCACTTTCAATTTTCACCTGTGCTGTGCCTTCCTTTCCCACTCTGAAAACAAGCTGCAGTAGAATTAGCTCTGATTACTAGCTACAAGTGATCTAACGTTAACCTGAATCACATCAGGCACGGGTGTACAATATGACAGCCCCTCACTATAGACATCAGACTTCGAGCATATGGACAAGCAATATCTGGGCTTAGCATAGGCCATGTCTTCACTGCTTAAATCAAAACAGAAGTGGGTTTTACCACAGGATGAGTGCACATGCACCCTCCCCTAAAATGATCAAGCAAGCAATGGAAATAAGATACTGTACCTTTATCATTACGATCTAAGAGATGTCAGGTCCAGAAGTGTGGGTGTAAATCTGACTACCCCTCTCACAGTAAAAACAAGCGCTTCGCTTCCACTTGGGTTTGTACAGAAAAAAAAACAATATGCTGTTAAAAAACAAAATAAAACCAACGTCAGTACAGACAAAACCAGTGAATTAAGGTGAACAAGAAGCTCTCACAGGACAAAGGCCAGGGAGAAGATGACCATGCCTGCTGTGCCACAAGCATTTTTTACTGCCTCAAAGGGAATGTTTTTCGGGCCATTCAACAAACAAGTGAAAATGCCAAGGGTTGCCTGGGGTACAGGATTATCTGACTGCAGCTCATAGAGGTGAGATAGTTCTACCACGAGGTTAGTAGTCTAACATCCTGGTAAAGGGACATGAGCAGCCTGAGACACTGGACTTAGACCTCCAGAAATGTGCGGTCTGTCTCAGCTGTCAGACTCCTGGTTAATTTCTAACTGGATCTCTGTGCCTTGTCTTTTCCACCTGTAAAACTGAGTTAACCTCTTCCTAGCTCACAGAATATTTTCAGAGTTTTAGAATCTATTATTACTATTTGCCCTTTTAAAAAGCAAAGCCAACCCATAAATCCTAGGTCAAAACTGCCCGAAAATTTTAAGACATATGAACTAGCTTCATATGGTGGTACAGAAAAACATGTGTCTTCTGAGCAGTAAGCAGTGAGACTGCTGCTGAGCCCTTTTGCCTGGAGAGGGTAAGGCTACTGCAGGCTTTGTGGCAGCATCTCGAGCAGTATTCCTGGCATTTGCACACCGAACGCCATCCAGCCACTCTCAATGGGAGAGGAGACTATCTACATAGGCATCAAGCTCTTGAACATGGCCTTAACTTTTTTTATTAACATCTAACTGATTATATGAACTGAAGACCCCTATTCCAAATCCTAAGAAAACAACAAATACTACAGCTATTCCAAAGGTGTAATGCTTAATAGATGAGTCAGGACATCCCCAGACATTGGGGACGAAAAAAGTATTTTTAATACATTTGTGACTTATTCCAATAGCACAAATAATAATGTTGTTACTCCAGATTTAATAAAGAGATGCTATTACTTAATGTGTCAGCAAAGGCATGTAAGCACCGTGCCACAGGGGGGAAAGCTTGCATGACAAAGAGAATCCTTTAGGAAATTTGGCAAGCAGTCTGGAACAAGCAATGCTCAGCCTGTGACCTTCCATTAGCAGATCTAAATACAGAACTGTAGTGTAAAACAACACCTTCATGCAGTATTTTCATTAATTAATACTGAGAATATAATTATTGTAACGATGAGCTTCACTGACTTTGCTTTTTCTCCATTTTAGTTTCTGAGAAAGATATATTTGGAGCTTTTCTCTCCCTCATTTTCATTTCAGATCTTACAATGCCAATTCTGGACTCTGTTTTCAGAAGAGCATTAAAAGCAACGAATCAGTAGCAAGTACATAACATCCAGTCTATACCAAGGAAGTAGTCCACTTTTCACAAAGTTAAATGTATTGCTGTGGATAGAAAACAGGCAATGGACATAGGACTACATTTTCTTTAGTACTAGGGAAAAGTCCAGTGGATCTTACATACAAGGAAAAACAGAATTTGGTGCCGTGTGCTAAAATACCGAGAGCTAGTGACAAGGAAAGTGCTGAGTATAGGTATTCCAGTACAGGTTTTGTCAATGTCACAAGACATCATTTACTTACAGAAGAAATGCAAAGCTTCTCCAAAAATAATACAAGTAACACCCAACAAATGAAACCACGATCAAGGTTAGTACTTCAGCTTTTAGAGCAACTCTTTGAATCTACTATACTTAGACTCCAGAACTCCTCTTGCAAACCAGGAGAGGTGTTTGACAGCTACATCAGCACATTCAGAGTAAAGACCAAGAAAAGGAAAAAGATAGTATTAAGAGGCTATTAATTACTACTGGCTTCCTCAGCCAGCTGCTGACAGATATGCCAATTCCCGCACTAACTATAGAGTAAAATGAAGAGGCTCAGCATTTTTGAGGTGACCTCTCATCTCCCAGCATCAGCCTCTGTGCATTAGGAGGAGCTGCATTGCTCCACAAACACATCTCATTTTCACTGAATTTATAACCTAAACAACATTCCTTAGCTGAAACTGTTAACATAGCAGTTAATACAGAGTATCTTCCTTCCCAAAAGTAAATAAGGAGAAACTTTAATCCCTTGGCACATTTCTTTCACACACACTTAATAGTTAATTACTTAAGTATTTTAGAGCCTTTCATAATTAATGATCAGGAGCAGGAAGCTACTAACACTGATGCCACCCAGTTTAACTCATCATGACTATGCCCAAAACATCTAATTGAAGGTTCACAGTTCTCTTCCAAAAGGGATTTCCAAACTCTACCAATAACTTACCCTTTCATTACGCTTCCATCCATACAACAAGCTAGAACTGAATGCCAGCATACAGGACTGTTCCCAGGGAAATGCACACAGAATCAGCAGGCAGAGTATTGACACGAGAAATGTTCAAGTCCCCTTCTGAATCTGATCAGGACAAGTATTCAGGAGTCTGAAGACTTTGACTGATGAGGCATTTTCTAAGAGCAGTCAATTCCTGGTTGTCTCTGTGCCAGTATCAGCACATTTCTAGCGCTGCTCTACTCACAATGGATTAGTATTAAAGGCCAGGTCTGAAAGCCTCCCCACCTCATTAATATTCATTTTATATTTTAAATTCCATTTACACAAGGACTCATCCTCAAGACTAGAAGCCTCATAAATTATATTCCATTTTTAAACCTGCAGTCTTTGCTCTCATTGTTTCAGAAGGAAAACACTAGCAGACATAGCTTCAGGCAGGCTGCTTTTCTTTTAAAGAATAGTATCTAAAGTCCTGCTTTAACTTCATTAGCCCACAAAAACTGGCACTACAACAAATCCTGCCTGCAAAGCACAAACACAAGTACAACTGTCAGGAGATTTTAATTCTTTCATTATTCTGCTTTTGTTCCAGCTGCCAAAGAGGGTTGGTATAACATCTGCAGCTGAATAAATTCATGAAAGGCAACTTACCTAGTGAACACTTTGAAAATAGCTACAATCACCACAATACCAAATTAAAAGAGACAAACTGACTCAGTATCTGCTTTGTCTCCTGGCAAGCATGGCTGGATGATATTGTATTCAAAGCATAGCACATTACATAGCAAACCTGGCCCTGATGGTCATTTGAAAGGTCCAAAGAACAGATTCAAGCCTTCTCTGTAAGGACAGGGGACATTTTTTTTGGTAGTAATCTTTCACTTCTGTATAGCACAGAGCCTTGTTACACAGGTTAACCCTACAGGCAACAACAAAGTTCGGGATGCTGAGGCAGACAGCACCTGCCCGCTTCTGGGATGTCACTTGCATCGGATGATAGATTTAATCAAGCTCCTACTGTGCAAACAGTATTCTGTACTCTTTATAAAGTATTAACTCAATTGACACAACCCTCTGTTACCATCTTGCCCACTCTGAGGCAGCCACAAAGCATAGTCAGTAATTACAACCTCTAATTTCAATGGTCCATTAACTAGAGAAGGCAGCATTTTTGTCAGCAAGCCCCATAAAGTACACATGCAGCACCAAAATTATATGTCCAATGAACATATGTGTGGAAATCAGATTTATACGATTTGAGTTTGAAATTCAGAGGTAAGTATTTTAGATGTATATTGAGTCTGATCGTCTGGATTGCTGATTCCCTCCCCCCCCCTTTTGATCAGTATCAACTAACTAGGTTCATTCTAGTCCTCAAAAAACTTCTTTACAATACATTTCCTCATTTCGAATCAGCTCTAAAAAACAAAGATTAACACTCAATCTCAGTGGTGGTAGAGGGGATCTTGTTCATTTTCCACATCATGTCTGAATCGTTTTCCCACAAGAAAAGCCCAGTAAACTCACAACTCAGGACATAGATGCGTAGGCCCAAACAACAGAAAACCAGAATATAGCCTCTGGAGAATTCATTTCTCAAGCCACCTAATTTTTAGGTAAAAAGAAACTGCTCCAGTCTGAGAACAGGTTGAGTAGCAATATCCTTACTCCTACAAATGCAGCACCTCTCTAGTCACCTCTCCCTTGTTCTCCAAATTGCCCTGCTCCTCACATCTTCAGAAATCTGAATCGCTTGCATTGCTTTCTCCACCATGATATCCTACAGAACGTCTCCATGTCTCTCTCTCAACAGCTTGACAACAGTTATCTTTAACTCTAGTCATTACAGCCTTCTTCATTCTCTAGCTAAGTCTAGCTTTTCTTTTGTCTACCCTCACCATTCCTAGCCTGGTCACTCTGGTCCCTGCCTCCTTCTCATGCCACAATTACCTTCCTCCCTTTGCTATATAAGGAAACTCCACAGCAGCTGTAACACTGGCCACTCATGAGAACTGCAGGCCTGAAATCCCAGAAATGGCGATTAATGTAATCATCATACAATAACAGCCTGCTAGTGGCCTTTTAAGTCATTGCGCTTCTGAGTATTACTGCAGTCATAAAGAGTGCAACCTGTCAAAAACCCCTTTGCTTGATCAGCAAAGAAGCAGCGGTACATTGAGAAGCAGCAAACAACAATCTCAGAAATAATTAGTCTAATATAATCTCAACCCATCTGTTAGTATCACAAAATATCTATATATCATTTTTTGTTACTTTCTCAGATTCCCTATGTTCAAATAATTAATCTTCTTGTTTCCCAGGAATACATTTGTAATATAGGCATTCAAAAAAAGAACATGTCCCCTGCTCTTTTCCGTTTGCTGTATTTTTAGATCTTTCTATAGTTAGCAGGAGTAGGCTTCTGTTCATTTTGTTTTCAAGTTCTTGCACTACATTAACAATCTAAGAAAGATTTTTAAAGAAAAACAGTTTACAAGACATTTTCCTAAGTACTATTGCTATCAGTCTCAAAATCAAAATTGCTGAATAGTACAAATCGTTAAAGTATCTGCTTCCTCTTCCAAACTCTGTACTCCTTTAACCTTTTTTTTTCCCAGAACTACATTTAGATGCAAACACATGAGCTTCACTGTTGCTAGGTAACTGTGTGCCAGCAGAACAGCACTGTGAATGCTGTAAGCAACGTCATACAAGCTGCCAAATTTGTAATTTGGTCAGCACCAAGAAATGTAAGCTAAATATTTTGGATGAGACTCAGATCTTTTTAAAATGGGCATGAGCAACAATGACAGAAAAATACATTGAGAAGTGACTGGACTCATGAGTAATCCTGCACTCTGTGGGACACTTATTCCCTACCAGGACAGTTCAACTACTCAGAATGCAGTTATTAGTATTTACCTAAATTAGGCTTCTTTCTCAATTTCCTTTCAATCCATTATTCACTGCTTTGAGGTACTATTTTCAAAACACTCCTCTATGTAAGTGTTAGAAAGACATTCCATCATTTTAAACATTCAGTTAAATCCTTTGTTTTAAAGTACCTTCTTGAAAAACCTTTCATTTGCTGTCAAGACCTGTTACTGTAAAAAAAAAACCCTAAGAGTAAATTCTAATGCTTATCTTCAAATCTTAGGATGGATTTGTCTGCTCAGTTTAGTAGGGAATTCTACTTGTACAATTTTTTTGTTGGTTTGTTTTTAATTTAGTTTCTTCTTTTGCAACAGAATTAACAGGTGAAACTACAGGATCAGGCTCTGAATCAGTATTTTGCCAAGACTTGATATACCTCGATGTCTTAAGTATCTCAACTCACTGTATTGTTTTTCATTTTTTGGAACTGCTGTGTCTTAAAGAACAGAGAGGTTTGTTACATTTTCAAGACGATAGAAAGTAATCATTAACCTCCACTGTTTCAGAAAGCTAAAGTAAAAAGCAATTATGCCTTAACCCTCATTCAGTAACATTATGACAACACTAACGATACACGAACTATGCTGTTAATAAACTGTGTCCCTTTACTTAAGTAAAGATGTCCTTTAATACAACAGAATTTCATTTGCCAAATAAGTAAACTCCATCAATAAATATTACAGACTACCACCCAGTGCCAGTAAAATCAGTGTTCGGACTCACTATCATTTATTAATTTTATTGAAAACCAGAACTCTTGGTTCACCTGTTGCCCTAGCTAGTTCAGTGACCTTAGTGAAATGCTTCTTTGCTGCTGCTGAGGATCAGGACCTGGGGCCAGGATCACCTACATAGCAGATTCCAACCGTGCATCTCATCATACGTGCTCACATGTACACGTACACACATTCTGCTCCACAACTTCTCCAAATGAAGCCACTCAGATCTCAATCTGAAGATTTTTCATTATTAGCAAGATATTTTCAATTAAAAAAAAAAAAAAAAAAAAAAAGCTGTTTATTCCAAGACAAAATAAAATCCACTTAGGCTTGGGAAATTGCCAGACTATTAATGTTTGTACTCCTGGTATCTGGAACACCCACTGCTCTTAACAGCTTTTTATGGTCTTCAACACTGTCCAGGATTAAAAATAGTATTTATTTCTTAACCCTTATGAGAAAATTAAAAACTAAGTTATGATTATAAGAAATAATGCATAGTAAGATCCAAAAGGCAGTAAACTAACTTTTATAAGATGGAGTTCAGGTTCTACATACAAAGTTAAGAAGCACCAACAAAAGCAGCTTGTGGGGGGTGGGGAAAAGATGAGGGAGAGGTACCTGACTTTTTCCTGTGGGATGTACTGCATGATGACGCCAAGTGATTCAGGAGAATCATGTTTTGAACTTGAAATTAAACAGCTTTGGAGAAAGCAGGTTTAGGTTTTCTTCTGGAGGAAAAAAAAAGGAATACACAGATTTATCCATTCCCACTGCCTTCTGCCTAATAATTTTTTTGCTTTTTACTTAGATTGCACATCCCATTCAACAGCTAGAATCTATGAGCAGCCCTTTTTAGAGTAAGAGCAGAAAAAAACACCACCCCGGTACATTAATTTACAGATACTTTCAGTTCATGATGAATTCACAATATCTACTGAAATCATGCAGTGTATTTCTCTAGTGCCTGATCTAACATAAGGCAGCAAAATTGATCATCTTCATCTCAACAGAAAAACCACATAATCAGATACAACTTTGGGGCAGCCAGACTCTGTAACTACTAGTGAGTTTTGAAAGTGACAGCCTAAAGGAGAGGAAAAAATGAAAAAAAAATCTACTGCTTATTAGAGCTGTTCTACCATCACCGCTACCTAAGTGGCAACCTCCAAAAAGGGTAGGCAACCAACCAGTGAAAGCAACATCCTGAAATGCTACAATTACATTCCCTAGAGGATACTTGTCAGAATCCATAGTGAAATTAAAACGTAGGAAGCCTACTACAAAACACTGATGACATCGTTTATACTTTGAAGGATACAACTCACCTGAAAGTGTTGGTTAAACTTAACATTTGCTCTGCTTTATTTTCACAATAAGCAAGCAGTAAGGCACAACAAGAAATCTGCAGAGCAAAACAGTCAGTACTGAAAGCCCAACATCTGCTATGGGCAGACCTGGTCCTGCAGACCAAGCACCTACTAACAGTTGGAGGACAACTTCAAAGTCGATTTTTTGTAAAATGAGTCTACTTCCTGCTTCCCAAGACCATTCCACGATGCAGACATAGGCACTGAAAGTAGAAAAGTATCACAAGACTTGCTTCAAACACACACTCCTAATTCAAACAAAGACACCTTCATAGATGCACTTAGAGATACAAACTAGGACACCATCAATTCCTGCATGTGGTCATGCACGCCGAGGAATCGTATTCCGGAGAACAGCAACTCAGAAAGGCGTCAACTAAACAGCGGTTTTAGACAGCTTTCTGGTTACAGTGTTTAACGACAGGATATCAATACCGTAAAGGTTACTGGTATTTTGAAGAATAAAAATCAAGCACCATGTCCTGTTAGGCAATAAGATACTAAGCATCCTTGATAGTACAGTCCAAGACACGAGGAAGACACAGGGCTGCTAGTAGCCTACATGAATCAGTTTCACTCAAAAAAACTCGAACAAGAAAACCCACACAACATACACAAAAAATCCTAAAAAAACAAGCAAAAAAAAAGATCACAAAGTAAAATCAACCTAAAAACCTTGTTTAGGACCTGATATTTGAAGCAAGTACCTCAATTCTAGTCTCCCTCTCTGTAAATCCTGCTGCCCAACCACAGGGTGATGATAACCTGCAAAGTATTCCCCAATACCTTGCCCCACTTTCAACTTTTTTAATCAATCATAACAGTATTAGAGTGAAAATAACAGAAAAATTAGAGATGTTTGTAAAATTTGACTAAAGAAAACATATATATACGACTTCCAGGAGAGGTGAAGGAGTTTCCTTAAATCACTTTTTATTAAATTGCCAATTGAAAGTGCAGAGTTCTTTGGTCTTGACAAGTTACTCATCTCTACCAATTTTCACAGCTCAAGAGCTAACACACCACACAACTGATGAAGCCCATCTACTTTCAGTGCAGATAGCCAGTAACACCTATTAGCAGTATTTTAAGCTCCCAAGCTAGAGATGAGCAAGTGATGTACTAAATAATACTTTAATTGAAAATAGACTACTACGATCTTCCTGGTATCAGTAGTAAGAATGCCTGAATAGACAGTAACTGTCTTTAGAATAAGGCTGCCACCTAGTAGCAGACTAGAGTAAATGCAGAGAAATCTCAAACCAGAATTTTGAACTGTAAATCTTCTTGATGGTCTGACGTGCTATTACACAAAGATATGAACACTGGAAGCACAGTTCTTCAGAAAGAAAAAAAAAAAAAAAAAACAAAACACACAAAAACCAAACAAACAAAAACCAAACAAACAACCAGAACAGAAACCCCAAAATCAACCAAACAAAAAAAAAAAACAAAAAACAAACAAACAAAAAAACCAAAAAAAACCAAAAAAAAACAAAAAAAACAAACACCACACAAAAACCCCCAAACAAAACCACAACAGAAAATAAGTGGCAGGAAACAGAGCTTGCTAGATGGTGGTTTATAAACAGGCAGTTCTCCAGTACAATCCTAAACTATTCATTTCACAACATTGAGCTTAACTAGTCAGATAAGTCAACATGGAGAGGCAGTAGAGATGGAATGGTATTTTTGTGGTGGTGATATACTTGTTTTTCTTTCAAGTTAATTAAAAAAACCTGCAGCCTAACTAACTTTTTCTGAAAGAAGTTTTTTCTGTGTGAGTTCTTATGCTACAAAATGCAGTGAAACAAATTAAGTTAGACTGAAACAAAGACATTCAAAGGCAGGTCCTAAAATCTTATCCTGGAACTAAAGAGTCACCAAAAAAAAAAATTGTAAGCAACTTCCTGAAGTGTTACATACTTATTCTTGCTTCTTAGAAACTATGCAGTTTCCAAGTAAGTCAGAGCTGCAGTACACAGAATTTTACTCTCTCATCATTTAGTTGTCACTGGCTTTATTTTAGTTTTGTAGACGAAGATCCAATACATAAGACAACTATAATCTACAAAGATTTTCCACAGTGTTTCATCCATTGACCATCTCTAACACACAAAAAGTGAGCTCTTGAGATGCTATCGTGTTGATGCCTATTTCACACAATGCAGACACTTTCCAGTTCAGTCACTGAATATGTTCCAAGAAATCTACAGAATCATTTAGGTTGGAAGAGACCTTTAAAGATCATTAAGTCCAACTGTTATGTCTTAGCATAACAGAGCCACAGAGTTATCAGAGTTTTTGGAAGATGCTGAAGTGTCCTGTCTTACAGGAAAGAATGGTTTGTTTCTGGTTGGTGGGAAGAGAAAGTCAGGACTCTTGCTCTGCGAGATCTGCTGGCAAAGTAATACTCTCTTCCTAGGATATTTGCAAGGCCACCTGCTCCGTCACAGCCTTCTCAAAAAACCTGGAACCCAGTAGGGGAAGAAAAATAACTTGACCACAAGTGGGAAAGAGCTGACAGCAGATACCTGGGGAAGACAAAGTGAAGAAGTACAAAAATAGAACTAAACCACTGTTTCAAGAGAGTCTCCACCAGTGAAGCAGAAAAAATAGCCTTATGCTTTTGCGAGGTATCAACTATTTTTCAGTAGTTATCAGAGAAGGCACCAATCTAACTGTAAAAGTCGTAGGTTAAATTTTGTCACATCTAACATTAACTTCAGTCCCCTGAAGATACTTTAATTCCCTGTACAGGAGCAGAAAGAAAGAGATTCCTGTAGGATTGCATGTTAGAGTGCTGAACAGGCTCCATTAGCAGTTCCGTTTCACCCTTCTTAACACAGATGATCTCATTCTAGCAACAGAAGCAACACAAGCCTGATCATATCTTAAGTTTTCAAAATTAGAACCTCCCTTTTGTCATTCTGACTTTAATAACTTACCACGCAAATAACTGGCTCTAGCCTTAACAGTTCTAGCTTTAAATAAGGCTCTAGCCTTAACAGCTACTCATCTGTCCTTACTACTGGTATCTGTGACAGGTTACAGTTCTGGAAAGCAGAAGTATACATGATGTAGGGAAGTCCTGTGTTAGCAATTCCTCATTTACTGGAATAAAGACAAATATAGATTAGTGGTTTAAGTGCATTTCCACACCCATCCCTCTCATCCAGTGTTAAAAAGGACCCCAATTACTCGTTAGGAGTTAAGAATTAAAAATCACTTTATGTTTCCTGCTTCTGCTTACAAAGTTTGCATCTGATCAGTCCCTCGTGGCTTAACTCAAAACTATCATAGCTCCTTCCTTTAAACCAATTACTAATAAGCAGTCAGTATTTGATAGTCTAGCTTTATTAATAAAAACCACTGCTTCCACCCAGAGTTCAGTTCTGTAGCAGAACCTCTTTAGGTAACTCTCACTATTAAACTAACATGATACTGAAAAGCATGAGTAATGAAGAAAAACTAAGACATTTAGTTACATTCCCATTCTTAGAAAAGTGAATGAAAGGCGACAAAAGATAGTATGTCAGATTTTTATGAATGCAATTGCCTCCTACGCCTCCTCACTCAGGATTTTACAGGGCCTGAGCTTGCTTTTTTTTTTTTTTTGGTAAGACAAAACCCCTATATATTTACTAACGTAAGAGTTTTGGCTCATGTTGCACTATACCACTTTAACAAAGATTACTGTGTTGAATGTTTTCCTAAACCTGTATCTACCAAAACAGCTCATTTTTGCACACTCAGGTAGACTTTTGCTTTGGTATTAACAGTCAACAGTCCAAAGACAATACTGCTAAGAATTACAGTCTCTTAATGGAAGAAAGAAAAAGAAAAAAAAAAAAAAGGAAAAAGAATTATTAGATTAAAAGGAATTAACATATCCTCATCTTTTGGAAATACCAGTAAGAAGATGCTAGCTGAATATTTACATCTCTGATGGCTGCTCCCCTCCTTCTCCAGTAAATGACAGGCCAAGAAAGAATATGGGAGAAGTACTTACCATCTGGACAAGGCAGACACCCAACAAACAGTGGTTACAAAACAAGCACTTAGCTCTAAACTTCAGGACTCTGACCCCAAAAATTATACGTGATTTTTTAAAAAACAACTCTATATAACAGGGAGGCATTTTCTAGAGAGAATTCATAAACAATACACAGTTGTCAAGCAGAATAATTCCACCAAGTGAAACCACTTTCATTTTCTTCCTATCAGAATTATATCACACCTACAAAAAAAAAAAACAAACCCAAACAAAAACCCAAAACAAATCTAAAGTCACCCCTAGGATGAATACCAGATTTCTAAGAGGATTAAAACCAACACACCCTAAGTATCACAAAAGTACTTAATTCCCAGTTCAATAAAACATTGCAATATGAATTTATTAAAAAGTTATGTGAATTGTACATACGCAAACTCCAATATAGCTGAAAAATCTGAAATATATAATTTTAAAGGAAAATCATTTATTTCTGAAAATATTTAAAATATTGCGTTTCTGGCAGCAATTTTAAAAGAAGTGCTCTGGAATGGGTGCAGTCTCTCTGTGCATTTGTCTAGCATTTGTCTTCAAGGTGTAAAACATATCTCTCTCTGATTTTTCATAGCACAATCTTGTGAGCGCTTTCTTTCTGACTTGTAGAGACAGAATTCGATTTCCAAGAACAGCAGCAGAATTTTAACAGGAAATACTATGGTCCTTGTCGGTGCAGACAACACACTTTCCGAGAGTCCACGACACCTTGGAAATATGCTAGCCATTTTGCATATAAATGTATCAGATTGTGCTTACAAGTTACAGAATAAGTCTTTGATTGATAATTTTTCTGTTTATTTCCGCCAAGGCCACTGAAAATACGAAGGCCTTTTCATCTGAAAGGTTAGCATACATGTCAACTTCTTTTTCTTGTTTCTCTGTAGAAGAAAAGAAAGTCACTATTAGAAGCTTTTTCCATTATCCAAAGTTAATGCAAGTTACATAGTAGTTAATAAATTATGTGGAATGGAGTACTGGAACTAAAAAGAAGTTAAACAATCAACTACTATGCAGGGAGGGACTGAGAGAGAGGAGGAAGAAATGGAGGCATACAGAGGTGCTAGAAGAGTCAAAGAATTAGTCATCCAAAAGCGTGACTGAATTTCTGTTCTTTAATGACAAAGAAATTGAGTCACTAACATTATATTGATTCCTGACACAAAAGAGTATTCAAGCATTTCTCCAGCTTTGGGTTTGTTAGGTTTTGTTTTGGTTTGGGGGGTGGGGTAGTTTTTTTGTTTTGGGGGTGTGTGTGTTTTGGTTCAGGGTTTTTTTTTTGTTTTGTTTTGGGGGGGTTGTTTGGGGTTTTTTTTCATTTACATAAACACCTCCCATCCTAGAAAACAAAGATATTTCACCACATTCTCATTAAATACATTTGTCCCCCTATTTTACATCTAAGTAACAGAAACCCAAGAGTTTAAACAGTGCCCAAGACCAAAGAGCAGATACATGGCAGAAGTCAGGTTTCCAATTTGCCACCATGAACATTTCTGGATTTTTTTATACTGCAGACTTTCAATCTTATCCCAGATATAGAACAATGCTAATAACTCAGTGAGCAAGGGAAAGCCCCTGAATT
Source organism: Podiceps cristatus (assembly GCA_000699545.1). Taxonomy (NCBI): domain Eukaryota; kingdom Metazoa; phylum Chordata; class Aves; order Podicipediformes; family Podicipedidae; genus Podiceps; species Podiceps cristatus. The sequence continues at coordinate 11,288 of KL265095.1, read as the reverse complement.
CCCTCTGCTTCTTTCAAGGCTACAGATACACAACAGCAAGCCATCAAGAAGTTTCCATACTGCAGTGGTCTGGTACACTAAGTTACACTATAGCACATGAAAAAAGTAACAGAATAGTGCTTCCATGAATACCACTTGCTCCAGGTCATGACTATTTGTATCTCAGTTTAGCTAGCCATGGGTAGCCCACATAACTTGTTGGGTGGGGGTGTGTGTGTATTAAAACACACCACTACCAAAACCCAGCTTTGTCAGCAGAAGATCCAGCTTGTAGTCACAGAGAAGAATACATACAGAGCTTTAAGGCAGGTGTCTAGCTGTGGAACTCCATCTCCAATCCAAGTTCCACAGTGGCCTAGACTAACTTAGAGTCACAACACAACGCTCACCTGACAGACCCCTCTATCTCATTAACACACAGACACATACACGCGCACTCTTTTTGATCACAGCGCACTCTGACAAGACTGCTCCACCACAACACCTAATTCAGCAATGGGCAGGTAAAAGACAAAGCAGCACTGGAAAATAATGGAAAATAACCACGTGGAAAAAATATCCCAGCATCTCACATCTCCACCTACTCAGATAATTATTCCTTCAATGGGTCCACATTCATAACCACATTTTTAGATTTGGCTTCACATTTGATTATCTGTGTGACAGCTATGGATACTATTCTAACAGACTACCTTCCCTGTGAAGTCAAGTGCTTGCATTAAACAATAAAGTGGGAGAAACTGAAAATCCCTTTACCACTGTGTTCTGATTTAAGACTGATAGACACACACAGCAACAAAACCCTCTAAAGATTTCTAGACAAAGAACAAGAAAGCTCACCTTTCCCTGCATGTAAAATTGCTTAGCGAGGAGCCTGGACACAGAAAGATGCATCATTTTTTAGTCTGAAAACAAGAAACTTGCCTTCACAAAGTAAAACGAAACAAAGCACATTTGATATCTGGAACGTAAATGATTTCTGCTTGTTCCCAGCTGACACAAGACAATATTCTCTAGTGCACTGAGTTTGAAATGAAAGCTGAGAAACGGAGTTTCTCTGCAAGTCCTACCCTGTAGTTCAAGACAAATCAGTTTCTATATGTATACTCAGTCTGGGTTGCTCCACTTCCTCCCTCCCACCATTTACACATTAACTGTGCTGGGAGTTGTTCTGAGCAGAGACTCTACGCACACTGGTTATTCCACATTAACCTTTTCTATTTTCATGTCTAAACCCCTCCCCTTTTTTCATACGACCCAATCCAAACAAATCCAGCCACCACCTGAATACGTCAGCACCCAGCAAAATTAAAAATACTTTTTTTTTTTTTTCTCTGTCCCCCCTTCCTGGTTACTGTTAACAGATTGTAGACTTATTAGCAAAAAAACTTTTTCAAGATTCCCTTCCCTCCCCATCCTCCCAAAGCACTGGCTTGTTCTGAGAGATTTCAGCTTTAAAGAACTGAAATCTTGATATCAAACACTATCAGGGATTAACATAGGTTTCTAAGCTTTAGGCATTCTTAAGACAACTGCAGTTCTTATGACTAACTAGTGAAGAGCTTGCACCTGCCTGACATTTTACCATATGCTACTCATAGGATACCATGGTTTCTGCACACTATTAAAACTTTCCACTTCACAGTCTTAGCTGAAAGTAGTTTTGACTCACTTCTCCATTATTAGCAAAAGACTGTTGTACATAATTACAATACCGTTTTTGTATCATGTTAAAAACACTAAGTCTTTTGATATACAACTAAGAGGCTATTTAGGTGAAAATATTCAGTCTTTCTGTAGCATCTCTCACATGCCCATATTTCCTGCAACCCACTAGACCCACAGCCCTTAAAATTGCGATTAGGTATAAATCAAATACTTATAAATAATAAATAAATCAAATCCCCCACACACAAATTTTGCACGGATTCAAAATCCAAAGCTCAGAGATTCACTATCCAAGATAGTAAACCACTTCAAATTTGTATGTTGGGCAAGCAAACGCACGAGTAATACCGTTGGAAATCACTGGGAAAGGAAAACTTGGATCAAGAAGTTTAATTTAGCTTAAGTTTTATCAGGATACTGAAATGTATATATCTTTATAAGAGTCACCCCTTGATAAGTATCAGGTATGCTTTAGAAAGACTCCAGGCCACTGTTATTGACTCTCACTTGACAGTAACCTCTTTCAGGAGCAGAATAACCAACACCACTTCCTCTAACACGAGTGGTTTTTTGTCTGTTTGAATATAATCAAGGTTGTTACCTATATAACAAGGCAGCCTGGGAACCTGTCCAGCTGTGTATCACAGTCCCATACAGTAAAATAAAAACCATACGACCACAACAAAAATCAGAATCAGATTGTTACGAAGTTTCTATTTTCAAAACATATTGTAGCATTTCTGACAAAGAAACTGGCAACTCTGAGGAGCCAAACCTGCAGTGAGAAGTTCCTATTTTCCAGGGTCATCACATGGCTCTGAAACACGTGATAGGAATATTCTCTGGGCCCCAGCACTCTACCATATCCCCTCAATCTACATCGGCTTCCTCTTTCCACCCCCTCCGTTCCTTCTTACTAAATTTGAAGGAAAAATAACTTATTTTAAAAAGCCCCTTTGCTTCTCCTATTCTTAACTGTTGTTGAATCCTGCAGCTCTTTGCTCTAATGTGAACCAGTCACGAAAGATATGAAAGAACTAGTCAAAGGCACAGACATAACTGGGAACAAGCACACTATGTATGAAAAGATCACGACACAAGCGAGAAAGCACAGCTATAGATGTCACAGGTGTCTTCAAGAAGAAAATTTTCACAGTGGTGCTCTTCAAATGGACTGGTTATTTGCTCTTGCATGCTATTATAATTCAGGTGTTCTCTGTCCTGTTTTTCACCTACAAATGCACTAGGCATTGCAGAAGGTAAAAGGCACCAAATATTTAACAGCTTTGCAAGCAGTGGCCTCTAAGTCTTTTGGGGTAAAGAAGAATAGCACAACCTCTAGTGGCAAGTAATGTGTACCCAAAATATCCTAGAAATATACAATAGGCAAGGAAATTATGTACTTAAAATCTAACACTAAGCTAATGTCTTGCACTCCAGAGATGACTTTCAACACTATGCAGGCTGATACAAGGACTAGCAATGAGTCGCACAAAAATCAGCTTAATTGGAGTAGAAGAATTAAAATTGCTGAATATGAAACAACGCAAACAACACTATCAAGCAGCATATTTGGTAATGGACAAATATTTCTAAAATTCCCCACTAATTACTCCACATGTAGTAGTTAGGCCAATTTTATAAGCCACTTGAAAAGGGAGAAGTCAATGTTAACTTGTTTTATAGTAATTACCTACAAAATGATGGGTTCTCTACTGAATTTATTTTTATAGCCATGACAGCCATGGAAACCAACTTCTTGTTTGTTTTTTTAAATCTGCCCGATAATCACCACAGTGGCCTACACCCATTACAGTCTGACATAATCAGAAGTCAGAAGTAAGAAAATATCTTAAGTCTGCTTACTCCTAACCAAAAAGGTGTGCTGTACTGGTGAGGTGCAAAGATCATTACAAATGGGTGTGAACCCAAGCTCTGTACCAGCTCTGCAGAAGAGGTCAAGAAAGACATAATAGCAGTCTTTCTCGGGGGGGATGGTCACAGTACAGGGGATGGTATGTGTACAGGCTACACATGTAAAGGTGATGGTAGGACAAGACAAGAAGATGAAGGCAACCTTCTCAAGTGAGATTCAACTTAAAAACACACACACACATCCCTCCAAAAAAAGCCCACACATACCCCCCCCAAAAAAAACCAACCACCACAAAAACAACACACCACACACACTCCTATGCGAAGATCTCACTACCTCTGTATTTCTAGTTTTCTACCTCAGAGCACTCACATATTGTCACACTTCGGAATATGCAGCAAGAGTTTAAAAACATTCAGCCTAATTTTGGACAGGAAAACAAACATCTTCTCTAAGTATCCCTCATGCTTTCAAATTCTTGCTCTTTGGAGACTATAAAATATGCATTATGAGAATGGATATTTTCTTTTGATTGCTTAGATCACTTTCCTCTTTTTCAGGAGACATGAAATAAGATTTACCTTTATAGGGCAACTCAACAAGCTTGCAGGAATTTTCAAACCAAATCTCTACATGAACTAGACTGGAAGTAAAATGCCTGGAAATGATCCTATAGGTGCTAGACAAAGTCTATCTTGGATCAATAACAAATAGGGAAACTCTGTATTCTGTGAAGTTACATACATCAATAAGCCATATGCAACACTGAAGAGATCAGAGCCTAAGTGCATTGCTATTACAGTAAAGCAATTGTCATTGAAAAAACATACAGAAATCAAATTCTATTTCCTCTTTCCACAGCCAAAGCACTAAAACAACAACAAAATTCCAATTTTGTTTTTACAGTAAAGAAACTTTAATGTGAATCTGTTCATTCTTAAAAAGCAGACACAATAAAATTAGTTTTGAAAAGTTAGAAGTTAAAGGAATTCACTTTGCAACATGGATTAACACCCATTTTCTTAACAAAGAAGGTGGCAGGGGGAAAAAATGCATTCTCAGTTATGCCACAAATCATGCTTGATGGTTTCAGTAGTTTTAAGAACAAGATCTTCTGAATATTTATATCAAGTCTTGTTCTTCCCCTCCTATCTGCGTTCCTGCCTTTTTAAGTCTATGCTAAGTTTTGGATTAATTATTCAGGCCTAAAATTAGTATCTGCAAAACCATAGATAGGATTTCTGTTGGGGTTTTTTTTAAGAGCCTATCGACACTGCATTTACTAAGTGACAGTCACATACTTGAAGAACTCCAAAATTACTCTGGTGCATGTAACAGTCTCTTTATTGTATAAAGATTAAGAACAGCAGGCCACGAAAGAACCTTAATAAGCAAGGAGGCATTATTTCTTCTAGATTATTATTCTCTAGAAACGTACGACAAAAACCCAAGTCACAGCAGTGACTCAAGATGCACTTTTTACTTTGGCCATCCAAAAAGTTTCAAGGAACTTTTTAAGCAATCCAATTATCCTAATCACTCTCCAGTAACAGGCATCATTATATTGTTTATCCTTGTGATATAGAGCAGTGGTACCTCAAAAAAAAAAAAAAAAAAACAAACCAAACAACCTACTAAGCACTACGGTCCAGTGGCTTTCAACCTACATTTTGAAACTTGATCTAGTGGCTAAAAATATAGACTTAGTTCTTTGTAGCTAGTTCCAATCAGACACTGAAACTTAAAACCAGAGGTCTCTACAGATGTGAAACAGTCCCTTCCCCACATTAAGATACTGGATATTGGCTGAAGTAGCCTAGTTATGTGAATAGTTTGAGCAGTATAAAGGTTTAATGATTAAAAAAAAAAATCTTCATACAAAAAGAAAACCCAGTTAACATATTTCTCCAGTTATCATACCTCTTTCTTCCTCGTGCTTTTTGGCTGAGGCACTCTTAGGTCTTCCTCTTCCTCGTCTGCTATGATCTGAATGGCTGTTAGACCTGGACCTTTTCCGGTTTTCCAAATCTTTATTTACTGCAGAATTTATCTTCTCTCGCTTAACTCTCTCTGTCCGTCTCCTTTTGGCTTCACTCTTGTTTTCTGTGCAAATGAACAGAGATGGTATCATCTAGGGTTGTTTTCAACTTTGTTCTTAATTTACTCTTAGTGCTTACCCCACCCAATGACCTTTTTTCTTTAAATCTCTTGGCAGAAGTGGTTAGATGTCTATACCTTTACAGAACAATTACATCTGCACATTACCCATGTAGAAATTAAGGTGTCAGATCCAGAGTGACACTTCACTTCTCAATTACAAGAATCAAGCCTTTAATTACTTCAAAGGCATTTTGCAACATGAAACATTTGCTAGCATACAAACAGTTCACAGTTGCCCATAATGAGGCAGAAAAACATACAAGTCACAGCCATCAACACAGCCCATTGCATGTTTCCACTAGCCAAAAAAAAAAAAAAGTTTATCATATAGGCAAACAGCAAAGTACTTCATCTTCTTTTTACACAAACAATGAAATCATTCTCACTGCTCACACAAACTGAGATGCTGAGTCAACAATGCTGTTGGTAAATGACACATTACACAGCACGCATGTTCCACCAAACCTAGCCTATGACAAGACATCATAATACTTAATGTTAAACAGGTGTTTTGCTACACACCAGAGTCAAAAAGTATTCAGATGAGTTTCACCTGTAAGTCAAGTATGGATTAACAAGCTCAGGTACTGAAAATAGTAGTCACCACAGCACACTATTCAACACAGACGAGCTGCACATTTTACAAGGCCGCAGCACCATTCTGCAGTAGCTGTATTGTTGAAAATACTGGAACAATGTTTTCTAAAAGAAGATGTAGTTACCTTATAAGCACAATACAGACATACATGGTCTCCCACTATATCTTCCTGGGGAACTGGTTTCCTTTTGCTGCAGTTGTCCCATTAATCTTGTACAGACACAGGATACAAACTGGACAGCAAAGTAACTTGTCACTAACGTCAATACAAAAGCCACATTTCGCAGTGTCACAAAAAGGTTGAGGTAGCAAGTGACCTCTGGAGACCAACCTGTCCAACCCCCCTGCTCAAGCAGTGCCACCAAAAGCCAGCTGCTCAGGATCACATCCAGAAGGCTTTTGACTGTCTCCAAGGATGGAGGACTGCACAACCTCTCTGGGCAGCCCGTGCCAGTGCTTGGTCTCCCTCACAGTAAAAACATGTATCCTGATGTTCAAAGGGACACTCCTGTGTTTTGGTTGGTGCCTGTTACCTCTTGTCCTGTCACTTGTCCTGTTTCATCACTGAAGAGAACCCTTCCTTCAGGTATTTAGATACATCGGTAAGATCCCCCCGAGCCTTCTCTTCTCCAGGCTGAACAGTCCCAGCTCTCAGACTTTCCTCAGAGGAGAGATGCTCCAGTCCCTTCACTACCTTTGTAGCCCTTCACTGGACTCTCTCCAGTATGTCCATATCTCTCTTGTACTGGGAAGCCCAGAACAGGGCACAGTACTCCAGGTGTGGCCTCACCACTGCTGAGTAGAGGGAAAGGATCCCCTCGACCTGCTGCCAATACTTTGCCTACCGCAGCCCAGAATACCGTTAGCCGCCTTTGCCACAAGGACACATTGCTGGTTCACGTTCAACCTGCTGTTCACCAGGACGCCAAGTCCTTTCCTGCAAAGCTGCTTTCCAGCAGGGTGGCCCCCAGCATATATTCAGGCACGAGGTTCTTCCTTCCCCCATGCATCTCCTATGTACAAAGCTGAACTATACAAGAGCTTTGCTCTACCACATTATGGCTTTCAGCTTCATCTGATAACCACTTTACCAACTTTCAAATAAAACAGTCAGAGGGGGGAAAGAAAACTGGCCAACATTTCCAAACAGTACCACAGACATTGCTTAACCTCCTCCACTTTGAAAGTTCTGTTATCTAGCATAATGTCTTAATTCCTAAAAGCTGGTAAACTACATGTATCCTTCAAAATAGTGATACAAAATATCAAATACTTAGTTTACATTTCATAGGCCTGGTAGATAATTTTAAAGACTGAACATAAAAAAAAAAAATCTGATTTATAAAGTAACAAACACCACACATCTTCCTTGACAGGTGCTTGTTCTGACTAATTCCTGCTAGGACTGGAGGAAGTGATAAAAATGAACACAAGGAGAATGTTAATCATGTCAGAATGCATATTCAACTGACTTCTTACTGCGCCCATCAACAACAAAAGACACACAAGTTAGACACAAAAAATATACTATTTTTTCATTTAGCCACATAGAAAGACACAAGATCCACCTGGTTTTAGATTAAACATATGACCAATTTTATACAAAGTGCTATTCAGGTGTTCATGAGAAAGTACAACAGCACACCTTCAAAAAAGAGGATTTTTACTTACAGAAAACCCAGCTTCAATCAGCATGTACTCTGAAATCTGATCCCTTTAGCATCTCTAGACATTTAGCTTCAAAATAGGATTAAAAGCTTTCTGTAAGGAGTTACTTTGCATAGTGACCAATATGTGCAGCTAGAATATACACAGAATAAATGTCAACATCACAAGTACAAAGGAAGCAAGACTGAAAACACCAGCTTTCCCCCTCCGCAAAATTCAATAAGAAATAGCATATTAAAAGTCTTCCATGTATAAATTCAAGGGAAAGTGAACTAACAACAGTCAATTTACACAGAAAGCAAATATTCTGTCCTTTGCCTCCAAGAAAGGGAAAGAACTGTTGTCCTTTTCTTCCCATCTCTGTAAGTATTACCTGTGATGGGTGGTGATCTCTCAGCACGTTTAGCATGCAAGAGTTTTCGACTAATAAATATGTAGCCACAGGGACATGATTTACATGCAACAGGAACCTGGGAAAACAAAAGACAAATATTTCAGATCATTTCAAATTATGACAAAATTCCTGTCCAATGAAGAAAAAAACCCTATTAAGTCACATTTTGTCCTCAGAGATGCCTCTTCAAATTCAGTCTGTACTGCAAACTATGGCCTGTACTATTATACAGTTGTATTTAAATGATGTAAAAACAGGTTCTGCTGTGAATCACCCACCAAGCCTTTTCTTTACACGTTTGTTAGAAATCAAGCTTGAAATGTACAGCTGTTGTGACCACTTTGTATTACTAACCATTTTCCCCAAACTGTCAGGAAGGGGGTGGAGAAAAGTGGAGAACAGTAAAGCAAGGGTGAATTAGAATAGAAGTACAATTTCTCTTCAGAGCCCTCAAACATCTCCAGTCAAATGAGTCAGACATTGCCAGTTTTGCTTCCTTCATTTACTTAAAAAAATAACAAAAGAAAAAGTATGAATTAAAACTGTCAGCACCTTCTGAATACACTCACTTTCAGAAGAATTTGAAAGCAACTCCTGTAGAGAGGCTCTAAACAGGAGGCACAATAGAGCCCAAAGCAACACAGATGCATTTGTATAACACTCTCTAACACCACTGTAGACAAGGCTGGGTGGTTACAGAAGGACCTAGTTAATTAAAAATGCAAATAACCTACCACAGCTAGTCAAAAGCTGACTGCAGCCTGAAGAGCTTGAGAGACTACAGTGCTGCTCCTCCTGACCAGCTAGGCAGTCAGGAGCAGTTTCCCCAGCATAAGACAATTTAAAACAAGATGAGAGAATCTGGAAATGACACACTTACAGGAAAAATGATAAAAATCTTACTCTGAGCAATTAAAAAAAGTGATGCTGATAAATTACAAACCTCATTACCTTCACTTAAAGCCAAGATCTTTTGAGATCTTTTAAAGTAGTAAGGAATAAACCTAATCAAAGCAATATAGTGTAAGACTAAAAACACAAATCAAAGCAAGTTTAAACAGAGATCTGGAAGAGATTAACACACATTAAAGTCAAGTCATGTTGAAGCATGACAGTGGGGAAAAAAGCAGGAGGTAATTTCTCAAATGTAATTCTTTAAGACAGGTCTCTACAAGTTTGCCAATGTCCGCTGAAACAACAGGAGTACAGAACCATGACTGCCTGCTCAATTTTATCGGACATGAAGAAGAACCAAGTTCCAATGTTCTACCAGCTATGGAAAAAACTGTCAAATTAGTAGATGAGTTTGGAAAGGGGAACTTAACTGCTACTCAGAATAAACAAATTATTTTCTGTAGCACATTTGAAGTCCTATACTTCACCTTATGAAGAGCTTACAGATAGACTTTTGATACAGGTTTTATATAACTAGAGACTTTTTAAATTCCCTTTATGGAAACACTGACATAATAAAAGCAATTCTAATCAAGGTTTAGCCAACCTTAAAGCTCAGAATTTAGCAGACTTGAGTGCACACTTATCTCTTTGTTCATAAGTCAGTATAAGAGTAATAAAAAACACCATCTAGCAGATAGTTTCTCTGTACTGTTAAGGTGATACAGGAGTTCCATTTAAGCCCATTTTTAAATACCCGGGGTCTCTCCAATAATTACATTTCCAGGTTCAGCATCAAAAAAAAAAAAAAAAAAAAAAAAAGGTGGGGAAAACCACCCAAGGGGATTGAAGCAGGCCCAATATTTTTCAGTGAACTTAAATGCGTATAACAGAACAATATTATTCTCATGTTACCAGTTTGGCATGTAGGTGTGTGTGCAATCTAGGGGGGAGGAATTAGGTAGGAAGGGGCTTATTCACTGAAAGATAACAGTTATCCTTTGAAGACGTACGCTGATAACATCGTTTAACACAATTATTAAGGCAACATAGTCCTACAAACACTATTTTACTCTGTTTAACATTTTCCTAACCAAAAAGAAACTGAGTTTCTCATACAAGAAAGTTTACCTGAAGCTAAATTAAGAAATGATAATTATTTCTTCTGGTGCACTGCAAGTACTTCAGGCTCCCTAGTTTACTTGGGCTGTGCTTCGGTTGTGAAAATACCATCAAAACTCCTTTTTTTTTTTTTTAATTTAAAAACAAAACAAAACAAAAAAAGAGCCTAAATGGCAGTTACATATCATCTAAATTACAATAGAAAAAGTTCAACAGCCTTAGAAGTGTTACTCAATTTTGCACTCCAATATTTGTGGCTGTCTAAATGTTTCCATGCATGCCACTTCTAGCAAAAAAATCAGGAACAAATGCAAAACCCTTGTTTATGGAAGAATTTAAGAAACACTAGTACAGGACACAACCACTTAAGAGTCACACAAGAGCTTCCCCACACTCTCCAAAGGGCTGACTTGTACTGAAGGTTTTAGTTCCTTGTTCTCTCAAACGTTTGACACTGGAAAACAAAGTCCTATGAGCAATGCTTGTGCTGGGGCAGGACACATACGCACATTAATTCCATGTTAGCCACAGAAGAGTTGATAACAGAAAATCTACATTGACATATGCATATCATGTGTTTTAGTTTTAAAGCACAGAACAAAGTGAAAGTTTCAGCATCACCTTAAAAAGCCAATAAAGTTTGCTAACTTGCTCTTCCTATTGTTGGTGGTTTGACATTCACTACATTTATTTAAAAAAACAAACACACACCCCCCCCCAAAAAAAACACAACCACCAACAGTCTCATATTCAACTTCTCACTCATTCTCATTTCTTCTTTCATCAACTGAATAACCAGAACTTGGCACACATTTTTTTTTCCTTCGGTGACGTGTCTAATATGTGAGCATTTGCAGTGGTTCATCTATTGCTCAAGCATGAAAGGATGTCCGCCCGCCGCCTCCCCC
>KL265094.1:331-18533 GCA_000699545.1 Podiceps cristatus | reverse complement strand
GAGAGGGAACCCTAATTACAAAAAAAATCAATGTTGCTTTACACACAAAGTGTGTTTTACTCTCAAAGGCTGCTTCTTACCCTTCAAGGTAGTGACTTCACACTAAACTTGTGAAGTCTGACAAAATTACAAGGAAGAGGAGCATGTCTCCAAGAGAAATGTGAAAAGTTGTTTAAAGGGTGACTTATGACAGCAGTAGTATATTATAAGTGGTTTTGCAAAGAATGTAATTAATGAAAAAATTGAGCTTCTGTGGCTTTAACTATATTATGGCCTTTGAAAGAAATGAGCGTTCATACATTTGAACCTACTAGATATGTTTTTACATAACTACACATAAAATATATTATGACTGTTATTTTCTCTTGCTTCCTCTCCATCATCTTAATGAATGTCCCTTACTTGGCACCCAGCCTAGTGCTGTTAAAGGAGTTTGTAGAAAAGCGTGCCAATATTCCTGTCCTTCCCACTGGAGACACTCTGCCACATGTTTAAGCATGACCTTCTGAAAAGATCAGAGAAAGTGGGTGGAATTTTTTCAGACCAATCACCATGGTGTTTAGAGGGACTTGCATTTTAATGACACAATGCTGTGCGGCAGAAAAAAAAAAACAAACGTGCCTCTGATTCCTTTGAGGGATTGTTCTGCAATCCTTCTAACAGTTCCCATGTGCATATGTAATCAGTAAGTTTAATTTATGACCCTTGTTGCTTTCTAAATGTTTAATTAAGTTAGTGCTTAGCACTGACTCATAAACCTATAAAAGCCCAAAGTGGTAAACTGATTATTCACTGCACCTGCCTTCCAAATATGTGTTAGTAATGAAAGCTGCTAATCAGCAGTCATGGTTTGCTATCCAAGCACTTGTAAAGTAAGGGCATACCCTGCAAGCAAAGGCATGGGAAAAGGGGGGGAGGGGGATGCAGGAAGCAGGCAAATCAACAAAAATCCCTTGCAAGAGAAAAGGACTTACATGTTTCCTTTGCCATCGTACACCCATCTAGTGCTGCCAAGTCCTTCATAGTCTGAAGCCCAATAATACAGGCATGCATTAATGTGCAAGATAAACAGCAAGTATCCAGTTGTTCGAATGACCCTATAAAAGTCAACAGATTCCTGTAAAACAACTTACATTTTCCCTTCCTTTTAATATGGAACCCATTGCTTTTTTGGATCAACAATGTTTATGTTATTATCCACAAATTAGTTCCCCACCTGTACTGATTCTGTGAAAAAAATAGCTGGCAGTTACCTCTCACGTTTCTCAAAGGTCAAATAAATATATTTCCTATAATATCTGACACATGGTAATTTTTGAACTATGGTTCCCTGAGGACTTTATGATCCACTTCTTTAACTTGCTATGAATATTTACAGAAATTTGAAGCTATATTAATGAGGCTAGAGGGTACAAATTAATGTGTTTGCCAAACTCTGTTCAAGATATTCTCTAAACCTGTGAACCAAAGCCAAGAAATGTCTGAGGTCAGAAATGAACTACTTTACAAGAGCAGTGCTAGGAAGGCTGCAGTAGATCCACTAAATAGTATGATTTAGTGGCTACAGCAGGAGTTATATCATTCCTAATCCCAGTTCTTGTGCTTATGACCAGTTCTTTGAAGAACGCCACTGATGAACTACTTAAGCACCAAGCAGCTTTCTGATTAATGCAATAATGTTCTCATTGCATATCCTCTGTTTAGTGCATGGGGATCAAAAGAGAAATCTGGATTTAGCTCTCCATTCAAATATTCATAAAGGCAAGGGATAAATAATCAGGAAAAGTACAGGACTTCCCTCAACACAGGGAGGCTGGTACATAATTAGTTTACCTGCTATAGCTGGAATTCAATGCAGTTTGCAGTGCATAGTAACTGAGTGTGTGGGTTTATGAAAATTTAAGAAGTTCTATGTTAGGTCTATAAACTAAGTTATTAGGAGATAATACCTCTGTGGTCGCTTCTGTGTTAGGCACTTTGCTGGTTCTTCAGGTGCCATTGCATGCCCTCCTTTGCCTCTCCATGCCATTGAGCAATCTACCTATGTGTACTCTTCTTCTTTAGGATGTTAAGAAATGAATGCCACTTCTCTATTTAAGTGTTGGTGTGCTTCCAGGACAGCTCTTGTTAGGCTTGCAAGCTATTGAGAAGAGCAGGTAGCTGATGTGATCTAGTAATACTGCGATATTGACCATGCTGGATCTTGTGCATAAGTCTGAATCCATGGAAGTGGACTCCTGAGGTCTGACTAAATGTTCTGGAAGCCTCTGATACAATATATATTATATTTCTCTAGGCACACATTGAATTTACCACAATGGGTAGATCAGATATGGTAACTTTCGCTAACTCTATTCCTACAAACTCAGTTAGTTTGAGAAGAGAATCCACCCAGGCACGCACATTTGTTGTGTAGAAGTTCAGTTTGATATGATCCAGTTAATTGGTGCCTTCTTGCTCAAATGGTGACCATACTGGAACCTCAGATCAAAACAACATTGCTACATTCAAATAAGATGCAGTAGTTTGTACAAACAGCCCATCCTTTTAATATTTTTTAGCTCCTATTTGTACTCTCCTCCGTATAACTACCACTCTTCCACTCTTCTCCATTCGTGTTTTTTTTTTTTTTTTTTTTTTGGGGGGGGGGGGGGTTGTTGTTTGTTTGTTTGTTTGTTTTTTTTCCCCTACCCCAATGCCCTCTGGTAAGCCAATTAAAAGATCTTTAACATATAAATGTTTTTACCAATGAGCACCTCAAAAACTGGGAGTCGGTGTTTTCTGAAGTTTGTTTTAAAGCATTGTATCAGGGCACAGCATGCCATATTTAATAGGTTTGCAAAATATAACATTTGGTAGCACAGTATGCAGGCATGTTTTTTTTCTATCAGTCACAAACCTTAGCAATGCACTGATGGGAAAGACTATAGATAATAAAGTGTCAATACTGTTAACCCAATATATGCTGAGCAATATTGACTTCCATGTGCTCTACCATTGTTTTTCTGCACATCTACAGTAGGTTTTAAAATTGCATTTTAGTTATGAAGAGTACTTTATTTCACACTTTTCAGGTTTCTGACCTCTTAAGAGTACAAGGTAGAAAATGGATTCACTTTGCAATATTTACATTCTGCAAATGATTTGGTATTGGGAAATAGAAGTGGGTCTGTGATCAGGAAGCAAAGATACAAGCAGCAGCAGCACACAGTTGTGGCCCTCAACCAATGTCATGCCACAAAACTCTCTAACAAGGCAGAACAGCTTTGCAGAGTAGCTGGCCCCGTCTTTCTGGCTCCTTTGTACATTCTACAGGACCAGTGAGATCCTGCTCTGTGTGTCTTAGCCTTTCTAAATGAGCACCTTCCCCATTTTTTGACATGCAAATCAACATAACATCCTTCAAAGTTAGGGTAGTTTAGAGATATACCCATCTCATTCTCCATTGTCCTTTAAACAACCATTTCCCATTCCATACTTTTATATCGTGTGAAACACAGTCCCTTTTACAAAACTGATTATTTAGGTGAAAATGGGTTTGCTAATTTGTTCCCATTTCCTTGAAAGCTACATACACACAACATTACTGTTACATACAAGATAATTACTTGAATCAAATCCATTATATTAAAAATCCATATCTCCCAGTAATCACTGCAAATATTATAGGAGATAGATACAGAAAATTCATTGAATTATGACTCCAAAGCAAATGAATTTATATGGAAAATAATAATTTTTAAAAGCTCTCAACATTAGAGAAAGTTAAAAAATGTAAGCAAGAGAGATGGAAACTCATTCTTTATAATGAGATTAGAAATTGGAGAAGAAAGGGAGACAGTGGTTCAGAAACTGAAAATTTCTTCATCTTGTGATAATTCAGACAGGATTTTCCTTGTACCAACAGGAGTTTTTAAAAACAAGAAAAAAAAAGCCAAAACAACAAATAAACCCACAAAATACTCTTCAATAGGTGAGTAAGTGAGAGGGCAACATGAGAATAAGCTTTGTTGTGGTCAGCATCTGAAAAATGCTTTAGCAGAACTTTCAAACTTCCAAGTTTTGCTTTATTTTGCAGGTCCATGACAATATGAAACAGATACCATTTCAAACTCCTTTTCGAATTAAGTAGTTTCTAAATCTCATAAAACATCTCATTTGCAATGTGTAAATACCAAGTCTACCATTTAAGTGCAATAATCTTGGAAACAGAATAAGATGGTAAATGACAGATTCTTATTTCTGCTGCAGCAGCACACAGGGACAAGTCGTGCCCCAAATCTGGAACAGGGTAAAAAGAACTTGTCAGTGTAGGAATTGCACAGGATAAACTAGGACTGATGACACTGACAGTAAAGGACGATAATGGTGACACAGTAGACGGGTTCATTGGATCTTAGCAGCATCACTGACTGCTGAGGGGCCTATGATACTCGCCATACCCATGTCTATGGACTGCTTGAGTTGGTTCCAGTATTATTCTAGTCAATGTAGAAGGTGAGAACATAGTGCAGTGGACAACAGTTATAAGCACTATTTGACATCTGTGCTGAATTGATTCTTATTCCAAGATTAGTCAATGCAGTGGAGGATCAAGTTTCTGTATATGCCAGGTTCATGGTGAGAGCATATTTGAAGAAAAATGTTGACACAGGCTCAGGCTCATGACTCTTATTAAGTACAAATAAACAGGTATTGAGGAGTTGGCACTGCTATTAGCAACCTAAAGAAACCGTTCTTTAGCTCTTTCAGAAAAGAAACTTCTGATACTTCTGATCAGTTAAATTTTGCAAGGAGCCTCAGTTTGGTGAACATTTTACCTGAACCAGGCCAGCTGAACTGAGCTAGATTTCATACGTGAATGAAGCTTTGCATTTATTATTTTAATGATTACACTAAAGACAGATATTTTTAAATCTTAAACTGAACAATTTAAGAAGTATCATATTCCATCCAGTGCTTCACTGACAAGTCATGAAATCAAATGAAATGCGTTCCATGCCAAGCTTTGCATGCTACAAGGTTTAATAAGCACGTACCTGTAGATGTATGCTTTGTCCAGGATAGCTTCCAAACGATCATTAAACTCAAAGAATGTGTTATGCTGAATGGAAAACAAATGAAAGTAATCCAATCACTATTCCTTACCATACATCTCTTTCTAATAGTGCAGACATTAGTTCACATATACATTTTCAAAATAATGGATATTTCAGTAGTCTGACTTTCTTTAAACGTTTAACTAAAAGGTGAACTGCTAAGCAAAAATGAAAATTGAGTTAAACATTGTTTGGAGTGTTGAGTGTCCCATTATTCTGTTTATAGAAATAACCTTGTTGTTTAGGTCAGACTGCTGCGGATGAATGACTTCTGTGTTGTCAAACATATGTAATTGCTTGGGCAACTTTTTCAGAGAGAATTACACACATAAAAATCCCTTTTTACTCTTTCTCAAATTCCAGTAATCCTCAGTAAATGATCATATGTATCAACAAACACATACTAGACAATTTGCTGTATCAAACCACTCCTGTTAATTATTTGAAGTTTACTTTTAGTAATAGTCCTTAATATGCACATGTAGCTTTTTTCTTTGTTTTTGTTCAGTATGTGTCTGTTTGCCTAATATGAGGCACTCTTTAACTTTTCATTCTTTTGTATTTTTTGGTTCCGATTTATCGAATTTTGAAGTTTTAAGTGAAGAGCACACTCATTTTATTCTGAGGTCTTGTTCTCCCTCCAACTGTAAGTGAAAGCCCATTCTTTGTCAACATATTGCTTGTATGAAAGGGAATGTATTTAACCACAGAATGGCCTGCTAGGTACCATGAAATGCAGGGAGAGGGCTGCTGTGTAATCCCTTCTCAGCCTCTCCACTGCACAACTCCAGGTGTCTGTGGCCTCAATAACAGAAATGGGTTTATGCTTGTTAAATATATTGTGTATAGTTTATGTTGTCCTTAAAATTTCCTCCCTTGCTTTTGAGAAGTTTTTGCAACACAAGGGGAAAATACCTCAGCATTAATTAGTGATCTTAAATTATTATTATTTTCTAATCTTTGAAAACTAAATGGGTAAATTAAGATTAATCTAATTTAAATAATGGAAACAAGACAGCCTTAATCACAAATCACCTTTTGAAAGTTGGAAATAATAAGTCAGAAGAAAAAAAAAGAGAATAAGGGCTTCATTTGGCTAGATTATATCTTGTATTTTTTGTTGGTTTGTTTACTGATGTTGTATCTTATCCTAAAGACATTTTGCAATTTCTAAATTTCATATTCCTAAATATCATAAACTACTTTCCATTGGGTTGTAAAGACATTTATGTAGTGAGCCATCCATCACTAGCACAGATCGTACCTTTAGTATCCTATTTGCTCTAAATGCTGGATTAAATCCAAAGAAGAAGTATAAAACTTCAAACGGCAATACTGATATCACATCGAGCTGTTGAAGAGCAGAGAGGTCAATTTAAACTTCACAATAATCATAATGCATTTACTTGCTGTCAAAAACCCACTTAGATTGAATCACTATTGAGTATAATATTTGAACAGTCGGCATGCTAAACCCATAACTTTCCAAGTACCAGCAGGCAAGATTATCTCTTGGAAACCACCAACAGCTTTGCTCTGCCCTGCTTTTAAATCCCCAAGGCCTGAGATTTTAATCTGTTTCATGGGGATTATTAACTGTATCTCAGATATTTGATTACAATTACATTGTTATTTCAATTTTAGTTCTGACGAGACTAAAATGGTAGGCAAGTGGCTGGTGAGTGGAGATGGGGAGAATATTCCACAAGAACTTCTTAGCAGTCCTAGGGCTTTTAAAACCAGGCTGCCTAAAGCAATCTTGGGGAGCACAATTAATTAGACTCTTTGCTTGCAGCTTGCAAAAGCCATGCATTCCATACAACAGATTCATCATAGGACGATAAATTTGGTTGGTTTTTTGGTTGGTTGGTTTGGTTGGTTGTTTGGTTGTTCTTAATAGATATTGTCTTTTGTTATATTTGGATGCTTCTTCCCATATCACTAAAATTTTTCAACATCTCCTTGCAGTCTATCAAATATGTGATTACTCATCTTATACTTTACTCTTTCTGTGGAGAGATGGAAATCTTTGGCAAACTTGGCTTTGCCTTTTTAAAGATCCTATGATGCCTTGCTCTGTTGCTGATATCATTTGGGATCAAAAGAGGGGTGTGGAACTGTAGGCTTCATTTTACTGTAATCCGAAATGCCTTTGCCCTGAGAGATGCAACTCATGTCAGCAGCAGCTAGCCTGCAGCACTGACCTTTTATTCCCTGCAAGTAAAATGCAGTTAATACCTGAACTCTGTGAAAAAAGCAAACCAAATAAAAAAGCTGATTGAGGACAAACAGCCTTTATGGCCTCTCTCTCTCTCTCAGACTCATGTCTAAGAGGAGGCAAAATTTAATCAGAAGTGCTTTGATATCGGTAACTGTTAATTAGTACTTAATCATATGACAAATTCCCAGATTATATCTATATCTTGCATGTGGTGAGAACACTCAACTCTCATTAGTGTTTGCAGAAATCAAGAGCACTAAACATACTGCAAGAGTGAACCTAAAATAAAACTGTACATATCCACTTACTTCTCTTGCTTTAAGCTGGACTCTGTCCTACTTACTTGCCTGTATGGTGTATATCCTTCACTTTTGGACAGCTTAGCCTCAAGCATATGAGTAGCGATGCTACAATCACTGAAACAAATTTTATCTCTGAAACAAGGCAGGTGCAAAAGCATTTACAGAAGAGAGGGAGCAAAAACAAAGGTTTCAGAGATGTGGGCTCAGTGTCACAGAGCTGTATGTGTATCAGGAATTCAATAAACTACTTGTCTTCTGTTAGGGAAAACAATATTTTGGAAAAAAATGAACAGTTTTCCCAAATCAAGTGCATCTTTGGTTTTACAAAGTGCAATGAGCTTCAAAAAACTTAGTTTAAGTTTTTTATTTACCTGTATGGACTATAACCTATTCACTGCCACTAGATACTTAATGCAGAGTTCACTGAAAAGTTATCTAACTTCAAGACTTTTTATTTTGTTTATGAATCTCAGGCAAACTGTGCTATGCTATGGTCTTTTAGTATGTGCGAGGATGACCTCTCACAAATTCATCAGAACTTAGAACTGTATTAATTCTATTTTAATAAATTATTATTATTGAGAATTAATATTTACAATTACATTTATATTTTTTCTGTTTTACAGTTAAACACTGTTTATGAAGATGGCAGTGCACAGGCAGGCCATCAAGCCAATGCTTTCTGGTGACATTCTTAAACCAACTGTGATTTTCAGTGCATGAAAAAAATCCTGTGGAATCCCACAGCCAGAACGTACTTACTGACATCAGTAACACAGGATCTGCTTACCCGAAACTTCGTAGAGCTGTGGTAGAATTTCTTCATTTCCACTCTGTCTGACTACAGTGATTAAGGAAAGGAGAAAAAGGCATAGTCAAGACCAATATGTCAAGAATGAGCCTCTGTTGCTTGACAATAATAATAATGCTCTTCTCGTAATAGGGATGATGACAAGTATATTAATGATGGTCTAAAAGTATGTATGGGGAAATAGATGTAGGAAGAAGTAATACTTTTGTTATACC
Source organism: Podiceps cristatus (assembly GCA_000699545.1). Lineage (NCBI taxonomy): Eukaryota > Metazoa > Chordata > Aves > Podicipediformes > Podicipedidae > Podiceps > Podiceps cristatus. The sequence continues at coordinate 9,885 of KL265094.1, read as the reverse complement.
TGTTTATGCTAGATCTTATTTTATTATCATACTTGAAAAAAATCAGGTTTGGAGTCTGATTTCTTCCAAGTCCGGCTGTTGGTCTACCAAAGTATGTTACATTTTCCCCACAAATCTTCCCTCTCAAGACCTCTGTACCAGCTGGTGCTTGACCCAAACCCCTTCAATGTCAGGATCAAAAACTCCATTTGACTTCAGTGGTTCCAAGAAAAATGCAAAGACGTTTCTGATGGTGCTGTACAAAATTAGCTCTTTGAAAGCTAACATTAACTTGCTAGCATTATTAGCATTATAATAATCAACATTGCATTCATTAGTAATTATTAGGTATTTATTTTTAAATTGCTCTTGATGGGAAATGATGCTAATACCTTAATAAGAAAAAGTAATCACAACTACCTGAAGAAATGTATCTATTTGCGGAAGGTGTCCCTATCCATGGCACAGGGGTTGGAACTAGATGATCTTTAAGCTCCCTTCCAATCCAAACCATTCTATGCTTCTATGATTCTATTATTATACTTTCTGTATTTATACCAGGGCCACTTTAAACATAGATTTAAAATCTTAAGGATATTTCCATGCCAGCTTTTCACTATTATCAGTTTAAGCACTAAACTAAATGGAGGAGATCAGGGAGCAGACGATCTCTTCACACACTAAAATCTATGAGTTGTACAAACAGCCTCAAGCGAAATAAAAGGGAAGCTTCCTATGTTAGAATTTTAACCTTGTTCATAACATTTGAATTCTGTTGGATTTAGGTAAGATTGCCCGTTACTGAATGGCTTGGCATGGAAAAATACATTACACTGCACTGCATTTAATATCTATCCAAACTATATTTGCACAGCTTAATCTGAGATTCCTTTGTAAAGGTACTGGTAATATCGTGTATGCACAATGTGTAAAATTTTATGTAAAAGCACTGAACTAAAGCTAGTCCCAAATTACATTTGAGGATATATAATTTTGATTTTCTGTCCGCTGGGCACAGCATTCTCACACTGAAGTTATCTAAATTCATTTTTTTTTTTTTTTTTTTACACAGTAGGTTTTCTTAAAGGATCAAAAGCAGGGAAGATTTTAAGGAAAAGTTAATGTTCTAGATGCCCTTTTGATATGTCAAGGGCAAGGTTTTACCTTTTTTTCAGAGACTTTCTTAGAGTTTTATCTTGTATTTTTCTACAAAAAGGTAACACAAAAATAGTAGCAAAAAGCTAAATTGAAAGTACATATCCCCCCCTTCTCCCCCCCAAAAAAAAACCCCAAAACAAACAAACCCAAACAAATCTCAAATAATTTATTTTCAAAGCATCCTGAAATTAAAGGGAATTTCTCTGATTTTGGTAAAAAATAAATCTCAGAGTCTGTTGCAAAACACTCATATCCTGTCCAGCCCTGGCAGAATATGCACTGTCTTCAACTATGATTCCTGCACAAGGTGGAGAGAAAGCTACAAGTTTCACAGAAACATACAAACACATGCGTACGTGAATGAATGTATAGTTATATACTCACTGATTCCAGTGAAGCTGCACCAACTTATTCCTGGTGAGAAAGCTTTATGCCTGTTCTGACTACTCTCATCTGTTACTTTCAAATCTGTTTTTTCTTTTTAAGAATGTAGACAGTGGATATGTTAACTTCTTCCAAAATAAGATACTGAAAGGTCAGTGAAGAAGAATATAGGTATACTTTGATAAACAAAATGTTGCATAGATTTAACATAGCAGGAAAAATTGTGTCAGATTAGAGGGAATTTCTATAATGTACTTTAACACACAACTACTACCTGTGGAAATCACACTTCTAATACTTACTATTATATCTCCACCTTTTAAAAATTGCACTCGAGGCTGGAAAATCAGTAAGTCGCATAGGTAGCAGATATCACAAATGATGTCTATGGTAACCCAATATATTGTATTACTTGGGGTTTGATAAGGAAACACAAAGCGAAGAGGAATAAACCAGCAATTCCAGTTATAGGCGACTGTCACAAGCATGAGCCATGCTACATAACGGCGATCTGAAAGAAAAAACATTGAATTTACAGGCATGAACTAAGAATTTTTTCTAATTCCTCCAGACATATTTATTCTAGTGCAGTCTCTGGGAACATTTCTGTCCAGAACAACCTATCATTCTCCCTTTTTCAATGGCACGGGCTGCTCAAGTGATGTAGGATGGAACTAGCAGTCACACAGAGAATTTGCAAAAGGGAAAAAAGATAAGTTTATGAGAGCATATAGAATTTAATGCATCTGGAGAAACTTGATACATTCTGCATGCTGCTGGTAGAACTGACAAGAATTATTTGGCCCTAATGAATGAGCGAAATTCTAGATCAAGAATCATAAAACTTGGGTTTTAATTGTGGTTAGCTTGCATACCAGCTTTGCGGCACTGGAGAAATCACTTTCTCTTTCCATATCTTTGCTACTATTGTCACTGTGCGTATATTTTCCCTGTTTGGAATGAATGTTCTTTAGGACAGGATCTATGCGTCCCTCTGAGCTACAAACTGGAATGTGGATCTTATGGCGGCCCACAGGTACTACGTAATACTAGGCCACTTCAATACGCCTTCACCCCATTCAAGTGCGTGGCTTTAAATTTACCTGTGTATGAGTCTATGCTGTCTGGTAGCTGCAGATACTCCATGTATTTTTTCAGTGGAGGTTTTTTGAATTTACAGCACAGCATATCACAGTAATGGTCCTCCTCTGGTTTTTCTTCTGCGTCCTCTTTCTTTTCTTCTTTTTTTTCTTCTTTTGGTGGTGGTGGAGGCGGCTTCTTTGATGGCGCTAGCCACATAGAAGGCCACAAAGGGTGACATTTTAGTAATGGCTCAATTACTACATTCTGTTTTATCATGTGCAAGAACCTCTTCATTTTAAAATCTCTTTTAAAAAACACTTGGCAGTGGTTAAAGCTATAGTTGATTATAATACTGAATGTATTAAAAAACAGATTGGAGCATAAAATCACCCTGTCTGCTATCACATATATCTGCTATCAAGAACAGGGCACTTCATGTTACAGAGTGCAGTATACTTATGACTGTGTTTCCTTGAACATTACCCACAACTAATGCAATAAAAGACTGACAAGAAATAAGATAATTCAGAATTCATTAATGCAACTGGGCAACTCTTTACGTGACTGTTGCAAACAATGCATGCAGTTAGGATAGAGATAAGAAAAGCTGTCTGTGCCATGGGCTGATCTCTTCCTTCTCCTAAGAACTGATGCAGCAGGTGAAACTACTAGGTAGCCTATGGTGTTCTATGTTTCTAGGCTTATAGAAGACTTGTGGCACTCCTTTGAGCCCATGGCTAAAATTTTATTTACTTTTTCACAGTAAATCTAACCTCAGAGTGACTAATATCTACTCATAAGATATGTATGTTTCTTCCTATGTTTCAGATTCATCCCCATGTATAAACATATCTGGGAGCTCTTTTAATATATATAAAAATACTTGATAGGGATGATTCTAGCTAGGCATTGCCCAAAATTTTTTCTGTAAATTCTTCAGTGACAGGATTCAAAGGGAGCTTGTAACTAAGGACCTAGCTGACTGCAGACTCAGAAGGATAAACTGACTTCAGTGGGCAGAAACGGATCCATTTCAGTAACCACACTGTACTTACTTGAAACTTTTATCACATTTTTATCTGTTCCCACAAAATAATATTCATCTTTAGACTCAAGAAATGCACAGCTATTTCTGGAGTCACTTACAAGCTGTAGGACTGCCTTCAGGGGAGGACAGCACTGGGTCTTTCAGCTTTTCCTTGTAGACTGTTGCCCTTTCCCGCATTTTTCTGACAATGTCTTGAAGTTGGGCATCAGCATACTCATTTGTTTTGAAATCTGAAGGTGTTGGCTTCTGTGTGATACTTAAAACAAAAAGAAAAAAGCTTAATGTACTGGAAAGCAATGGAAGGAAACAGTACTAATTCTACTTCTGAGCAGAAGTCAGACATTAAGACTGGATCTTTACTGGCCACAGTGCTCATTTGCATCATTTAATTCATGGTAAGCGGATCCCGAAGTTCACTGCTCTTGCTTCCTGCTGGTGTCAACTGATATTGCTGGCTGTGTGCAGCGCTCTACACCTCTGCTATGAGGACAGGCTGAGAGAGTTGGGCTTGTTCAGCCTGGAGAAGAGAAGGCTGCGGGGAGACCTGATTGCGGCCTTCCAGTACTGAAAGGGGGCCTATAGGAAAGAGGGGGAGAATCTTTTCAGTAGGGACAATGGTGATAGGACAAGGGGTAATGGTTGCAAGCTGAAACAGTGGAGGTTTAGATTAGATGTAAGGAAAAAATTCTTTACAATGAGGGTGGTAAAGCACTGGAACAGGTTGCCCAGAGAGGTGGTGGAGGCCCCATCCCTGGAAACATTCAAGCCCAGGTTGGACGGGGCTCTGAGCAACCTGATCTGGGTAATGGTGTCCCTGCTCACTGCAGGGGGGTTGGACTAGATGGGCTCTGGGGGTCCCTTCCAACCCAAAACATTCTGTGATTCTACGATTCTATGATTCTATAATAGTGAGCCGATATTCTGACACTCAGCATTTCTTCAAACCTGTTTTTCAAACACCTTCAAACTCTCATTCTGCACTGAAACTAATGCTTTTAATGGGATCTATGCATGCTGTGCAGTCAATTAGAAAGTCAAGGTGAGAGTGATTTTTGATCAACTCTTTTGAGCTCACTCATACTTGAAATTTCATCCTCAATCCCCTGTTACTGTCTGATCAGGCAAATGGGGGCTCTTTCGGAGTTACACCCAGCTGGCAGCTGGGCCGTGTGTTTGGACTTCCTCTATGTGGAGACCAGGATATGGGATTTCTTCAGTGTCCTAAGCTCAACACTTCTCAGCTGGTGTCACACAGCAGTGTCAGAGCTGGCTGGAAATGGCTGTGACTGGTGTGGGGCAGCTCAAGGCCTCCTCCCACACAAGTCACAACTGTTCTGAAACCCTGCCAGCTCTGTCCGATACAGGCAGTACAGCAGAGGATTTCTTTCTTTCTCAAACATTTTTCAGCTCTGTCCCAAATACCGTGCAGATGTGGATGTTACAGCAAGAGAAGAGGCAGACCAAGAGTGAAGCATGCCTGAAATTTCTGAATTCTTGAGATTTTCCCAAAGGTGAGTAGAGGGAAAGTGGTATGATAGTACCTTGGGTAGGGAAGAAATGAAAGATGCTGCGAAGTGATCTTTGAATAAAAACTATGTCTCCTCAAGACCTAAATCTAGTTTGAAGTTCCTAACAGAAGGAGCTGTAACTGAAAAAGGAGAGTGTCAGAGTGGGATGTGTGTAGCTTTTTGAGAAGCACCGTTTTCTGGAGACACAACACATATCACAGTGCCCAAAGAAATATAATTTAAGAATGTGAGAATCCTTCAGCAATAAAATGGAAATAAGTGGCTAAAAGTAGAAGAAGCAGAAGTCTGGAAGTCTGTCCTTATCATTCCTCCATTTTAAGTCTTCTGTAGTGTCTGTTTCTTAAAACTCCCCAGACAGGAGATTAATCAAATGGTTCTGATATACTTTGTAATCTCATCACAGTTCCTTTTGTGTCGCACATTCCCTTTGCTCAGGCCATCTGCAGTGTAATGAAATTCTTTCTTGTTTTGAGCTTACATGTCACAATTAGTTTTTCAGCTTCTATGCAAAGAATTTAAAATAATTCCTACTCTTTGCTGTTTCTGTATTTGCTTGGGGCATTAGCTATCTTATGGTAAAATACACTTACCGCAAGTGTCATACCAAAGACCCCTTCTATCTGCTTTCTAGGGGTAAGCTATAAATTGTGTGAGATTTTCTTGTTATTTCACAGCCTTTCCAATAAAATTTAAATCTCTTCTATCATAAATTTGGTGCTTTATCACTGCAACATAGCCCAAAGGAACCTTGTTGTTATTTGGTAGTGATTAGAAACTATGTGAATTTATTTAAAGTTATTTGCCCACCAGTTGATGAGAAATTGATTTTCCTTGCCCTACTTCTCATTTGGTTTGCATTATCACCTCCTCTATTATTTTCTAGTAATGAAATGCTTACATTAAATTTTCGCTGGTTAATACAGATGGAAGAGGCTGCATGCTGAACACTGCTCATTTGAAGATGCGTATTGTGCATGTGCTTTGTGTGGACGTGCACTTTAAATTGTCTTGGCTAATGAAGCCCATTCAAACTTGACTAAATCACTTATAATAAACCTGACTCCATCTCTCATGTTAGGCGATGCTTTGCCATGAATGGGTGACGCCAGTGCTGTGCAGCTGCTTTTCACTGCATGCGACTCTTGGTGGAAATCAGTGTCTGGCTCCTGACTGGTCTGAGATCATTTCCCTGGCAGAGCTGAGGTGCTTTCCTTTTTTTTTCTTTTTAGTTTGATGGTGTTTCTTCCACTACGTACACGCTCTTTCATGTGGTAAAATTTTATTACTCTGTTAATATGTTTTATAAATTCATATACATAGCTACCAGCAGAACATGGCAGCCAGCAGGAACAAAAATACATTTTCCATGACAGAGACCCTGATAAGGTAATTCTCTTTAAAGAGACCACATTTAATAATTTCAATTTGTCCATCATACTACATTGCAATGTTTTCTAGTTCTGGTTTGCTACTTCTCAGACTTTCAGAGGAGTTTGCTACTCCTCAGAATTTCAGATCTTGTGCCTGTGAGAAAGCTTAGTTTGGCTTATGTTTTAGGATGCCCCGTTAAGGTGATAATGCCTCATTTTGAATCCATAATGATGTTCATTCTCACCTTACAGTTATAATTACAGACTATATTGATTTCACACTGGGCTCATTTCAGTTTTATTCTCTGCATGAAAGCTCTCGGGGTGACAGAACTTGTGCGTATCGACAATTCCCGGTTCGTCTCCGCCTGTGTTATATAGCTGAACAGTTTGTGCCATAGAAGGGCAGATCTGCGTGGTCGGAGGTAAACCTGCTCCCTTACGAACGCACTCCTTAGCTGGGCCAAAAGATACCTTGGCTTCAGTTTCCTGTGCTGAGCTGTGCTGAGTGCGAGGGTTTGCCTCTAAGCTGATATGTTATTGTTCAAGGAAATTTATATCTGACCTTTGTGAAATACAATACAATAGGCCTGGGTTTCTATTACTTACTACACCATACAGTCCTTTACAGAGCGGAAATGTTTATTCCCTGCAGAAGTAATAATTTCACATGGCCTAGGAAATGAAAAAAGTCAGGATGACAACTTACATACTGTGCATGCAATTTTGTTACTACCTCAAACGTATTTTGTTTAATAATAGCAGTATATGTAACAATAGAAGTATAATAATAATAATAACGTAGTTCTCCTATGTTTTTAATTTCTAGGTTTTATCTTTTTAATTTGTAAATTTAAACTTGTTTGTTTAATGAATAAAATTACAGTGCCTTAATTCTCCCATGCTAAGAGAAAAGATTTAGACATCTATAGCATAGCAGAAGAAAATGGCCTTGAATGAACAGGCCATGCAAATACTGCATTGAGTGTGCTAATATATGCAACATCTGTTAAGTACTGTGGCTTTGGTGTTTTCTGTGTCAAAAGTTCAAACAAAACAAGGATCAAGAAATGCAATAGGTTCTTTTAGAATAAATCAAGTTTACTGTTTTCTAAGTTGCAATCTAGACTTTAATTCTTTCTTGCTTTTTGGCCATGAACACCAAATACCTGAGTTCAACTCCAACTTTTATCTACCAAGTGACCCCTGAGAACATGTATTTCATAAATACATGCTGCTGCCTGAAAAAAAATCCATACCCCTTTTTGCTGATTTCAGTTATAACCCTTCTTCTTGCAGCACTTAAGAATCTTTCTCCTATCTACCTGGAAATAAAATTCTTGATCTTGCAACACAACTTTGAATGCTTTTATTGAGCACTGTCATATGATTTATGATTGTATTTACTACCGCGTCTTGAAAAAATATTTTGTTGTCTTGAGCAAATTATGGAGAACCTCTAATTCAAATAACCAGTTTTCAGAAGGATCTGACAATGTATAATGCATAGATACACAAACGTCCACAAAACCTCATGGTGTAGCTGAGAAAGATTTCAGTGAGATAGAAAAAAGTAGTTCTAGGCATCGTGAAAGATATTGATTCAAAACTACATCCTCAATTTGGGCTGACAGTCCCAGTGTGGATAATGTTACAGAAATCAGAACTCTCTATCTGTCCTCAGTTCCCAGTCACACATCCTAAATGACTAGGAAACTTAGTGTTTCTCTCTAACAAAAAAACCCCGTGTTAGTCATCTGCGTGGTACACGAACAGGGGTATTCCAAAAAGCTAAATTTAGCTGTTCTGATTATGCTTCCTTTAGAGCAGGCTTCTCTGAGGAGAGGTTCAGTATTACTAAGATAAGTTTCTGCTCTGAATTGTCTGTGAAAGGAGCCTATCCTTCCCCTTTACCTGTACAGGAAGCTGATGGGGTTTTAGCAGTGAGCTTTAATATTTTCTTTAATGACATTTGTAGGACAGGGAATTAAGAAAATTAAAATGTCGGTCTGATTTCTATACAGGGAAAATTGAATTATTTAGCCTGATTAATAGAAATGAGAGCAAATCTAATGCTACATAATGCAGAGATCATCTAAGAATAAATTGCAAGAGTTTTATAAATGATGGGATCACCAATAGCAGATGACAAAAGAATAAATATCCAAGTGTTTTAGTCAACAGCAGGGTGCTTATGAGCCATACTATAATCTGGCTATGAAAAACACTGGTAGCAAGCTAACCCTAGACAAATTGGCAGTGAAGGAAACATTAATATTGGTGTATAAGCCAATAGTGAGAGTTATTCCAACCAGCTATACTCAAAAGGTGAATTAACGTAAGAAACTGTATAAAGTCTCTTAGGATGATCAATGCTACTGAACACCTTGCTTTAAAAAGGACAGCAAAACATATTGAGAGGCAGTAGGATCATTGCCTATAAATACAAATTTTGCCGGAGAACCAGGTAGGAAAAAGAGGTATTTGAGCTGAAGAACAGTATTGTGCATAACAAGTGTGAATAGAAACACCATGAATTAGTATGAGTTAAAGGTCTGAAGAAAGTTTCTAAGCCTGTAAAGACTGGGATGATAGACAGCCTTCTAACATGAGTGAGTAGCAGTTGAAACAAGGCTGACAGACATCAAGATTGTATTAGCTGTTGTAGGCAGTGATTCCCAAGAATGTAAGAGAATGGGTGCAGTATGACAGGAAATCCTTTTCAGCAAACATCCTTAAAATATATAAAGGTTTGGAAAGTGAATGAATGACTTCACTTGTATAGGTAACATTGGGTCCACTACTGCCGAAAATCTCAACAGCTCAAGGGCTAAGAAAGAAGTATCTATGATAAATATAGTATCTTACAGCATTGAAACAAACTGTTGACATGTTAGATTCCATGGAAATTCAAAAAGCTCTTTTAATTAAATTTTAATTTTTATTAACAGTCCTGAAACAAGTATCTTCCTCTTCCATCATCTCTTCTTTTAAGAGGGAAAG
>JMFS01041651.1:0-25173 GCA_000699545.1 Podiceps cristatus | reverse complement strand
TATTTTTAGCGTCCCTTGCCAAGTTCAGCTAAGTTTAGATAAGAACATAAGTAACAACACATAGAGAACTTGCTTGTCTCAGAGCATAAATTTGTACATGAATGAATTTTTTAATTTTTGATTTTTTAGATGTCTTTTATATAGTTTTAAATTTCCAGTTCAAAATTATCCTTTAGCTCTATTGTTAATAAACTATGTGCTGCGTTATTAATGATGCTTTGTGAATAGTGAAGCTCTTTTTGTTATGTTGAGAAGCCAGTGATAGATGTGACTACTGTTTTCACTACTGCTTTTTAAAAATCAGTTTAAGAAATGAATGAAAGATGTCACATGGGAAATGAAAATAATTGCAGTACCTAAAATGTGAACTTACATATTTTGAGTACATACTGAAACTTAAAAACATACAGAATATGTTGGACACAAAATTGCTGATAATGCTGTGTAGGCAAGAAAAGGAAAAGCCAACTGGTTCTGCCTTGGTTCTGCCTACTGAGTATATCTAACACAGCTCGGGATCCAGCAGTGTTCAAGGATTTCACAATCTAACAGGTTTGAAGCGATTGAAGCAGATGGGTGGGGATCAGACCACAGACGGATCCAGCTGCCTGGTTCCTGAAGGAGGTGGCAGAGCCCCAGGGACGGGGCCTAGGCCAGGGGCTGGCAGTGCCGAGGGCCGGGAGCTGGGCTTTTCCACAGGGAAAAATAGGACGAAAGAGGTGTGGAGAAAAGGAGGGAACGGAAAGGAGAGAAGCCTAGTCTTATCCACCTTTCTGCTCAGTCAGGGTTATTAAGTCGGAAAGTTTCTTCTCACTGTGTCTTTTTTAGTCACAATTTAAAATCTGAGTCTAAACTGCATAGGGACTGAGCATTCACAGTAACTAGAAGACTGAACAGGAGGTACCTAAACCATACAAATTGCTGGTGAAAGGTGCTTTTCATGAATCCTACTTGGCCTTGAAACTAGCCTGTAACATTGTATTAGATGCATATGTGAAATTAGTACACTCGGCCTAAAGACCTTTCCAGGATTCAGATGGAGGTGGTCAAATCACTTTTTTTTTTTTCTGCCTAAAATCTAATTCCACCTTTACTGATGCCAAATGCAGAAATGAAGTGTCACTGGTGTCTTAACATTCATGAGAGCAGAGGGAACTGGACTCTGTATCTTCCTGATTAGGATGAAAGTAGGAATCCTGATTTTCATTTTTGTTTATGCATTTTGCATTCAATACAAACTGAATAAAATGAGTCAGCAAGCATTGAGAGCAAGCACCAAAATCTCTCCAGGGATTGGCCTCATTGCTAGTCTATAGTCATACTTCTTTCTCCTTCTCACACTATTTCTGCAGTTTCAGATCTTTTAAAGTGTACATAATTTTAATGGAAAACAGAGGCAACTGCTTTCATAGATTTGTAGAATAATTGAGGCTGGAACGGACCTCCAGGGGTTTAGTCCAAGCGCCTGCTCAGAGCAAGTCTAATTAAATCAGGTTTCTCATGGCCAGGTCCACTTGCGTTTTGAGCACTTTCAAGGAGACTCCAAGGCCTCTCTGGTCAAATTGTTCTAGTATTTGACCATCCTTTGTGGTATAACATTTTTTCTCCTAGTATCTAATCCAACTTAGAACTGTTGCCTTTCATTCTATCTCTTTTTATGGAGGAAAAAAAAAAAAAAATATGTTCAGAAAAGCTTTAAGAAATCCAGAAGATGTGTAACTTTAAAGCTATAATTGAGCAAAGAAATGTGATTAGACATGCATGTACTTGTGCATACTGTTTTGATGGCTTAATACAGTTGGTATGGGGAAGAGGTAGAGTCTAGATATAACCAGCCAGATACTTCTGTTTGCTGTTGCTGGGAAAAGAAGTGACCTGAAAAGTCTAAGACTAAGTCAAAAGAATGCAGTTCTTAACCATCAACATGGACTTTCTATAGCTTTGTCCTCACCACAACCCCAAGCAAGAGCTTGGTTTGATTGGGTTTTTCTTCTTCTTACAGAGATGATCTTTGGGTGGCTGCTGACGTTCCCCAAGCAGAGATATGTGGAATAAGCAAAGGGCAGTTAATGCCTTGCAAATCTATCAGGCTTTCTGAGGGCTCATTAAAAAAACAAAAGAATAAACTGTAGATACTGATAATTCAAAATTAACTTTCCGCCCACTTTGTAATATAACACCTGATAACCTGATGATGCCAGACTAGATTTAATTAATGTAGGAGCTTTGTTCAAAGCCCCAGAATTGGTAAGCTAGAAGAATAACTTCCTTTAATAGTTAACATAAGAATATGCATATTTGCAAAAACTTTTTAAAGCAATAATTATTGTGTATTTTTATATTTTAAAAATGCTTATGAAGTATATTTCCTAATTACTTTTAAGTATTTAAAATTATGCAGACAAAGAAATTAGCTTTTCTAGAGGAATAATTCCCAAACAAGCAATTTCTTCCTGCAATTTACCCAACAAAAAAATAGTATTGCATTTAATTGACTGGTGTTTTTTACAAGTTATGACATGGAAATTGTGTTAATAGATGTGAGTTGTGTAGATGCTGGTCTCATTCTTTTCTGGGGACAAAGAATCTTCATACAATTTATAGAAAAGCAAAAATTTGATGAGGGCTTACTGCCACATTTTTTTTCAGGAAAGAAAAAACAAATGGCCATCTGATAACAGCTTCTTAGCCAAAGGATAAGGCTTCTCCTTTCTTTGGCTCGTAGGCAGTCCTCACACCTAGGGCATAGCAAATTTAGTGTCCAAACACCCAGTGTGCTTGCTGGAGTCCTTTTTCCGAGGCAAGTTCTAGGTCATTCAACCCTGCAGTGTATCCAGTCTCTCCAGTCCCTCTGGAGAGAGGGCTCACATCCCACCCACCCCAGTGGGCAGTGGAAGAGGGAGAGTGGATTCCCACCCACTCTACACACCAGGGCTCTGGGAATGTCCTGGTGGCAGCTGGGATAGAGTTAATTTTCTTCCTAGTAGCTGCTAGTGTTTTGGTTGTAGTAGGAGAATAATGGTGGTAACTCAGTGATGCTTTTAGCTGTTGCTAAGTAGATGTAGTGCTTATGCTTAGTCAAGGAGTTTTCATCTTCCCATGCTCTGCTTCCGAGGAGGTGCTCAAGAAGCCAGGAGGGGGCACAGCCAGGACAGCTGGCCCGGACTGGCCAAAGAGATGTTCTATAACATATAGCGTCATGCTCAGTACATAAAACCGGAGCTGGCAGGTGGGCAGGATTTGCTGCTCAGGGACAGGCTATCAACCACCGGGTGGTGAGCAACTGTTGTGTTCTGCATCACTTGGTTCTTTTGTATATTCCTTTATCAATTATGTTATTATTTCCTCTTCTTTTGCTGTTGTATTAAACTGTTATTTTTCTCAACCCATGGTTTGTTTTTTTTTTCCGATACTCTCCCCCATCCCTCCAGGGAGTGGGGAAAGGCAAGTGGGTGGCTGCATGGTGCTTAGTTGCCATCTGGGGCTAAACCATGGCAAGGAACAATGGAGCCATCCAGGTGCTGAGGAAGACTAATTCTTGCTGATTGGGTTTTTTTTATACAAACACACATCATTATCTCTCTATATAAAATACAGAGATAAATAACATATTAGGAACTCTTTATATCACCTCAGCGGGACAAAAAATATCTTAAGACAACACTTCAGCAGTGTCCTGTATATACAAGCAGAAAAAGCATTTGAAGGGCTCATAAAACACCACATCAGACACAGCTGATGCTTTCAAGTCTGAGAAATAAAAAGAGTATAAATGAATGCAAGCACTAAAAATGACTGTTTGATGTATCGACTATATTAGCTTTTTAAATATTTGTAAGTAAAATCTGCACTGCTTTGGGGACAACTTCCTGATAAGGACTTGTAAGCTAAACCAGAGAGGGTGGGAAGCAACCAGCCAGAGAGGTAGTTCTTCTGGGAGCCAGGAAAGGTAATAAGGACAACGCATACTTCTTTTAGAAGGCCATTCCTTAGCTGTAATAGGAGACCAAAAAAAACCCGCCAAAGCCACTTTCAAAAAGGCTTTTGAAACTACAGAAGATGGACAGTGTGACAGGTATTTTCAGGGAAAAAGTGAAATATGTAATTAACTTTGTTCTTTGCGATTCAATTCAGAGTTAGACTTCTTACATGCTGTATATTGATTAGTACATCTAAGTTTAAAAGCTCCTGACTTTCTATTGCTTTTTTCAGTAATCCGTTTCTCACAAAAACTTTATTTTTTATGTCAGCTGGAATTAGGGAGACAGATAGTGTCAGGTTAGGATATTTATTTCTGCAACTCCTGAAGACATGTAAACTGGCACGGTCTGTGTAAGAGGGAAAACCAGAACAGAAGTGATTGCGTGAGACCTTTCTCAAGAGAAAGGAAGCCAGTTACTGTGTTACCTTGCATATCTGCTGGGACACAGAAACTGTGTGTACAATCTGAAACAGAAGTAAATACAAGATAAAAAAAAAAGGTATTTTGCTGTCCCTTAGTTGCCATCTAAATTAACTGGATTTGATTCTCATCTGCTGTGCACACAGTTCCCAAAGCTCAGCTGATCTGTCATGTGTTGTTAAACCAGTAAATTATTTATGTACCTAAGCCAGCAAGCTAATGTAGGCCAGTGTAAGAGCTGAATCTATCCAAGATAGATTTAATTACAAAATAATGTAAAATTTTTGAATTCTTAACATGACAGCTGATTTTGAGGCTGAGCTAGCATTTAGAAGATGTAACAAGAATGTGGACAGATATTATTAAAAATTATCCTGTAGACTGTTTCATAGTCTTGTAGAAGTGTGACTTGCATTTGGTTTTAATTTCAGTACTTGCCAATAATTCTGTTTTTCTTTCCAAAAAGCTTTGTAGAGAAAAGGAAAGAGCAGTGTTTGATACTAAGTCTTTATAGTCTAAGTACTTGTTTAATATTTGTAGGTGTGTTGAGGGAGAGATCCCTCTTCATTGTCAGAAAAAAATGAATTTATATTTAAATTAGAAATGGCAGTGTACTTGAACAGCTTTTAGAAAAATTATTACTATCAGAATAAATGCAGAATATTCACAAAAAAAAAAAAAAAAAAGACATTATCAAAGTCCTTATCTTACATATCAGGGTATATGTACCTGGGAACTGACTTCCAGACTTCTATGGCAGCACCACAACTCTTTGTTCTGAATCTTTCGAGTTAATTCAGAATTTGAGAATACATATAAAGCCTAAAGAAGAGTCACTCCACTTTTGTTTTGTTTTGGGTTTTTTTTGGTTTTTTGTATTTTTGCCAGCCTAGTATGTGAGCATTGTTAAAGCAAGCTCAAAATAATATTTCTGTTCCTTGTTGCCTTCCTGGACAATATTTGTATCAGCGTATCATACAGCAATTGAACATAGCCTTTTTCCCCAGGCTTTGAATTCCATCAACTTACATATATATATAATCAGATTTTTTTTCATCAGGTCCTGGAAGCTCAACTTAGCAAACTTACTACCATTGGGAAAAGAAAGAAGATGAACTGGAATCAAAAGAATAAAGTTTTTCTGGCTTTCAAATATCTCAAAATCAATTATATAGACAAGTCCAAAACAACATCTACCTTTAAAAAGAAAAAAAAAAAAAGTGGAAGAACTTTTATTTGTTGACACAGTGGCTGAATATAATAATGAAATCACCTTATTTCCTTTTGCAATGACAGTTCTTCCATGGCTACATAGCGTAGACATACATTTAATATAAAAATAGTATTGAAATTCTGTCACATAAAACTTTTTATTCTTTTTTTCTTTCATTTATTTAATGAATTATTTTTGTACTGAGAGAGAACAGAACTTCCTATATAAATTCTCTGTATTATTATTTTCTATGTTTTCATATACATATGTAGTGTCTTTGATCTGTTCTTAAGTGAGGTTTTAGCGTGGTTGGCAGGTGTCCTTCTCTTTTTCTGAACTGTACAGTCTAATTCTTGACATTGAGAAACTGTATTGTAAATGGTGTTGTAAATTGAAGACTCATATATATAGTGGTATTGGAATATCCTCTGTATTATGCTTTGTGTTGTTTTGCACACATCTGTACATCTTACTTGCTTCTCTGGCTGAATCTGTGTGCTGAATGAAGAAAATCATTGAACTCTTTGTAGTCTCTCCAGGTAATTTAAAACACTGGAAATTGTTTAGATAGTTTATTTTCCTTTCATTTCTAAATTAATCAACTTTAAAGACTATTTATTATTAACCTCGTAATGCACCTTACATTTTTGTGTCTTTGAAGTTCTTTATGGTACACTTCTCTTCAGTAATTAAAACTAGCAGTTACAAGAAACAGATAAAGAACAGTTGTTTATAACTTTCTAGTTTTATCTTTTGGTCATTTAATTGATGACCAGCTGAAATCCATTTCCCTCAAAGACTGTGTATTCGGTATCCCGTTTTTTCAAGTGGTAGCATAATTCTGTAAAAGTCTCCTCACAGTTTTGCACATAACTTTTCATTAGATAGAGGACTATTCCCAAATACTGTAGTATGTCTTAAGAATTCATCTATTTTCTGAATTTTACTGTGTTTTCACATTTATTATTTCCATTCTTTATCTATTGACAGCACTCTATTTCCATTCTGCTTAAAACTAAGACATGTCCTCTGCATTAAAAAGAATGGCAGAGAGAAAAACTGTTACAAACTGGTCTGAACATAGAAAATGTATGATTATCTGCAAACCCATTTATTTATGGGGTGGGTCTCCTAAAAGAATCTGGGAAACCTTTGCAATAGAGCATTATTCACCTGCTGTACCCAGTTCATTCCACACAGTGACCCGACTAATGATTTTATAAAAACAAATAAGCCCCAACCTGCTCTTAGCCTTATTAAAACCAGCTAAATGTTACTCTGACATTCTTCAGAAAAAAATCAATGTATCTTCTCACAGAATGCAGACTCTTGAATACAAACTCAATAATTACCTTTGTATGTCTAGTTTTATTTAAAGCAATAAAAAATATTTTGACAATTTTGCAAAGAAGCAGAAAGATAGGCTTTATAAAAAAAAAAAAAACAAAAACAAAAACAAAAACCTTTCAAAACAAAAATCTCACTTTTCTAGATAGAAACTGCTGTTTTGTTGGAGGAAACATCAGATGTGACCATAAACTGTTCTTACTAGAACTTGATAAGGGGGAAAACAAAAAAATAAAATCACTAAAGTCTAATTGGTGTGTGTAACAGATCAAAGACACATACAGCATCCTTGATGTCTATTTCTTTCTAAATTGCGTGATTTCAGTGGATTTATTTGCATTTTCTTTCTTATTGTGAGATGTATACAACTCCAGGACAATTAGTAATAAAGAAACATTAAGCACCAGAAATTAATCTCCTCAGTGGTTTTTGAATTTTTTTTTTTTTTTTTTTTTTTTTTTTTAGCCTGGAGGGTTAATTTTATGGCTTTAGAGCAATCATTATTTATCATCTCTTGGTTTACGGGAAAGAATTAGAGTTATTAGCTATTAAATTATCCATGAAAATTTGACACTATACTAGACCAAACAAACCCTGGGGCTTGCTGATTTTCCCAGTATGAAACATCTGTGACTTTAGCTAGAGAGAACTTAACATTGTCTAATTAGATTTCTGAGATTTATAAGGCTTCAAAACTCTATTATTAGAAACCTGAAAATCTGAGCAAAAGTTGAAACTTACATTTACTGAAGATTATTTAAAAACATTTTTAACATCACTGTGTGTTGCTAAATACTACTACCTTGTAATTGGTGAAGATTACTAGATAATGTATTATAGTCTGTTACAACAGGAGTTCAGGAGAAAAATGTGCTCCTTACAATCGTAGTAAGTCAAAGCTTTCAGCTTCAGTAATTAAAAATACTTTCTTGAAAATGCTGCATTAATTACATGTTTATTTTTATATCCTAATTTAAATATAGTTTATATTCTCTCATGCGATCTGCTGAAGCAAAAAATCACGTTGGCGTATTTTCTGGTCTGCAGTATTATCCCTCATGGACAGTGAGTGGTAATCATCACTCATCAGCACAGAAGAAGTGGTTTTGTATTGGCTCGGATCTCAAGTCTGACAGAGAGTGAATTGCCCACTGTTCTCTCTCTTCCCTTCGAGTCAATATGACCCTTTAACATGGTAATTAGCTATTTCATGGCAACTTCCATTATTGGATCTCAAAATGCTTCAGAAATTTCAATCTGTTAAAGTAAAAACAGCATTATGACATACTCATTATTGCTATATTGAAAAATAAAAGAACATTATTAAGTTTGCAAAGAACTCAGAAGTTAGGAAGGTGAGGAATCAGAATTATTTGTCCACTCTTAGTTTGTACCTTTTGCTTTTGGATTACAGCAATCTTTAGTTACAGGATCCCTTTCTTATTAAGTACACAAAATAAATACTGCTCAGCTAATAAGCAGCTCAATATTTTGTCTTCAATATTTTGTCTTCTCATTGTTCATTGCATTGCCACATATCTTATTTACTGTAGTCTATTCAGCTACTCTAAAGAACAAATGATTAATTTCCTCAAGAGTTCTTCAGTGGTGAGCATCACTATATTATCTGAGTTTTTCACGAACACTAATTAATCTTCGTAACATCCTTATGGGTGAGGGGTGGAATTAACCCCAATTTGTAGAAAGGAAACAGAATTACTGAGAGTGTAAGGTCACAGATCTCCATAATATGGGCAACATTTACTACTTAGTTTCTTAGACTCCTAAGTATTACATAAGGCTTTATTCGTACAAAATTTCTATTCATTTGCATTTCATTTATGAGAAAGAAACATTGCTGCTAACAGGACAACATCACTAAAGCAGGTAATAAGAAAAAAAAGACTGCAGTATTAATTAAGCGTGAGAAATCTATTTTCCTCAGTTACTGAAATCTCAGGAACAAAAACTGTTTCCGTAGGATAGAATTCAACAGTGTGAGCCAGGAAGCCATCCTTTTTTCTCTCTGCAAGGTTGTATTTTATTTATTATATAGTTTCCATTTCTATAACAAGTGAGACAGGGGTCCTACAGTGAACAGCCTCCTTCATTACTGTACTTTGATTCCATGGGAGTTCTATTCAGTGTCCTGGAAAAGCTGAACTGTTTAAGAAATAGTGGATGTGATCTTGTAGTTAAGGAGTACGTTATAATCCCTCTGAGCAATACAGGTTAGTTAATTTTGTGCTGGCAACCAGAGCCTCAGCTTAAGTGCTTAACTTTATGATGTCAGTAATATTCTTTCTACTGCCGACTTTGTTGTGTACATCCCTTGATTTGGGGGGAAAAAAAAAAAAAAAGGCAAAGTAAAAAAAGCCCAAGAATTCAGACACGTGAATATTTTCTTCTGAAACCAGGTATTTTATCAATGTGGTGGCAAACTCACGATTGACAAACTGCTCGTATCACACATTTCCCGTATCTAGCTCCTCCCTCAGTGGGAGTAGCTGGGAAAGACTGTCCTAGAAAGAGTTGTTAGCTTGGCTAGAGCATTCCTCACCCCTCCCTAGGATTATTTGTGTCTGCTCTTGTTTGCCTAGGGAAGGATTTGTGAGAGGTCTGAAAACACAGCACCAATGAACTCTTCTGAGAAGTTAAACAAAATATTCCTATTTATGAACATCATTTTTATAAAAGCATATGACATCATAGATAAATTCTGTAAGAATTTTGCAGCCCAGACAGCCTACATATGGATTAGTTCACATGGAGAAACTTAGCACAGAAGTTATCTTCTGAGTTTAAAGTCCTTCATTCCAAACTTAGGAGTCCTAATTTAATTAACATTTTTTAGCATAGGCACAATGTCATGTTTATACCTTCTTTTTTCTTTGAGAATATTTTTAAACCTTTGTGTCTAAGTATTTCCAGAAATTTTAGCTTAAATATAAGCTTCACTTTATAACATTTTCAGCCAGAATGAATTATGCTAGTAAAGCTTGAAGGAATTGAGGTGGCAGCCTTATTAAAGGGTATTGTCATGTGATTTTAATAACAGGTGGTAATTCCAGGTTTGTTTACTATTACATTAATTAAAATTGAAAAGAATGGCAGAAGTTACGCAACTTTGCCAGTAGCATATAGTGAGTTTCTCATGCTGATTCAGTACTAGAGACAGGCTTAATCAGATCTCATTCTACAACATAACTGTCCTTATACCACTTAGCTTAAACCACTAAGCTTTCTTTGCTTACAAAATGATTTTGTCCAAGTACACTTCCCAGATAGATAATGTACTAGTCAGACCTTGTGTACTTACAGTACTCTTCACCTATCTCCATTAGTTGCAAAAAGTCCCATTCTTTGAGTTCAAATATGCACAGGGTAAATCCAAATTGGCAGTGGCCTTTGCCATTTGAGTCCCGTTTGTAGTGTCCTGACCAGGTTAGAGGCTACCTGAGAGTACGTAACATTCAGACTTGTATATTCAATTCAGAATTCAGTTTCCAACAATGTTTATAAGGTTGCAAGTAGGAAACGGCAAATGTAAATGGTATCTTTCACATTAAATCTCCCTGTTTCCAACAACTTTCAGTTTACAGGATTTCTTGAGATTTATGTGGTTTGGCAGTAAGTGAGGAGATCTTAATCTGACCATCACAAAACCATTTGAATGTTATCCATATCAATTCATGATTACTTTTTGATATGCTAATGTTTTGCTGTTGCCTTCTAGGTTTATATGCAAATATCTGTAAAATTACTCCCTTTTTGTTCTCCCTTTTTTATGTAAAATGAAATGCTACAGTTTAACATAATTTCAAAATCCTGTTGCAAGCCCATAGTCAAGTGTGGTCTACTCTAGGAGGGAGATCTTGAGTGAAAGTAGTGTTTTCCATATTCATAAAAACTTTAAAAGCACAAGTGCTAAAGCTCTTTTTCATTGTCACTTGTTCTTTTTTGATATGTCTATTTTAGAATGGAAAATAGTAAGTCCAGAGTAACTGTATGTGTTGGTTTGCGTTATTGTCATTTGCTCTCAGACCTTTGATTATCATACACCTAAGCTAAACCTGGTGTCTGATTTCCCAAGTTTCATATCAAATTTCCTTCCGTGTGAAATATGCCAGTTATGCTGCAGTTGTAGTTCTTGAAATGATGAAGCCACAGTTACATTACCTATAGAATTTAAAGAGATACATTACATTAAGTATAGAATTTCAAGATACATTAAGATACGTTTAAAGGGATACATTAAAATGAACAGGTGATGCCCTCTGCTTGCTGACATGCAACAGGATAGGAACAGATGGAATAAATGCAAGAGAATACTAAGTGTTTGAATTTTGCTTTATGGATATGTTTTAAGGAAGTAGACTTCATCTAGGACATAGTATCTTGCATTTATTATTCAAAAACTATTATTGTACATGTATTGTGCATGATTACAACAAAATAATCGAGATATTATTTTAAATTCATTAGTATAGCCCTTGATCCCTGTATCCTTGAGGACCTGTTAGTTAAACCATTCATTTTTAAATTGCAAATCAAATTTATTTTTAAGAGTAACTGATGTTCTGTTTGATTAGAACTGCTAAATTATTAGCATCTTGATGCTGCCACCTTCAGGCACAGAGGAATGCAATAGGAAGCAAAAATAGATCCTTAGTGCTAACTAAAGCTGAACTTCTGTTATGTGTAGTGCAGGCACCCCACACACACACTGCTCGTTACTAGATGAGCGCTGCTTCAGCAAGATCTCTAGTTTCATAGCTTAACAGAGTTTAGAGAGTCTGTTGAAGAAACATGTATTCAGGCATATGCTTAACAAAAGAAGTGTCAGAGAAGCTTTTGTTCACTTTTTGTTTACTTACGAGAAGACCACAACATCTTTTTATCCCTAATGAAACTAGACTACAGGGTTGGGCATTCTTGGTTGCAAACTTCCAGCAGTAAAAAAGCAATGGGAAAGTGTACATTTAAAGGAATGAAGATTTTCAGATATTGTCTGTTTTACTATTCAGAAACATGTGAGAACAGATACTCCCTTAGGTTAAGACCAAAAGTCAGTATTGTCAAGTATCTTGTCTCTGGCAGCAACCAGTAAGAGCTGCCTAATGAAGAAGGCAATCACATAATGATACTGCCCTAGAAAACTATCCCATTCTAAAGTGTTTGAGATTTCGGAGCCAGAATGCATATCTTGAGTGGATTTTTCTTCCATAGATTTGTCCAGTTGGTTTCAAGGTCATATAAATGTTCCAGCTGCTCTTGCTTTTCTAGCTGGTTCTGTACCTTGACCCATCCTTGTTGCCGCTCTCTTTCTTTACTGTTGAAGTATGTCTCCTCAGAAGTGGAAGGAACACAGCTTGAGCATTTGTCTGAATTTATGTGAAAGCATAACAATGTTTTCTGTTTCATTCTCCATTTCCTTCCTAATAGATCCTAAGGTTTTGAGTTATTTCTTTTTACTGAGTATTGAGAAATGTACAAAAACAGTCTATAAAAATCTCAAGATCTCATTCTGGAGTAGTAATAGTCAATTGATAGCCCATGTTGGGTTTTGGGTTTTTTCCTCTCCTTATGTTGCATTTCTCTGCATTTAATTGGATATGTCATTTTATTGTTTCAGTTACTCAGTGTTGTAACGCTCTTAACAGATGGTACTTGTCTTTATTGTCCCGCATAACTTAATATTATCACAGTCTTGTCACCTCACTAGTCACTTCATGGGTCATTTCTGGTTTGAATCTCTTGAACAGCATCGGTCTTATTCCTGACTCTTTTAGTAATCCTCTTCCCTGACAGAATTCACCAGTACCCCCTACACTGTCTTGCCATACTTGCATCAAATTATTGTTTTACGTAAGGGACTTCTTTTCTCTAGCAACAGCCTGATTTCCTTAATGGACTGTGGTTGAAGGAACTTATAAGTCATATGGAAGCCTAAGTAAACCAGATTGGATGGATCCTATAGCATGTTCATTCCTTTAAAAAATTCCAGTGGATCTGCAAGGCATGTCTTGCCTTTCAAAAGCTGACTCTTGTCCATAACATCTTCTTTATCTGGGTGGCTGCTAATACTTTCCATCAGAGTAACTTACTCTAGTTTGTTTGGTACAGAGGTCAATTAGTGATCTGCAGTTTTCTAGACCTTTTTAGGAGCTCTTCTAAAAATTCTCACCTGGTTAATTATCCTCAGGGCCTCTGTTGTGCAGAGACAGTGTTAAGTGAGAGTTTATGTATCTTCATTAGTAGTTAAGATCTTTCATCCTTGATTTCCTTTAAAACTCTTAGATAAATACTGTCTGGTATTAGTAATTTGTTGCTACTGATTTTGTCTCTTTATTCCATGATCTCTTCTACTGAGCCTTAGTTTCACTTTTCTAACTTCTAAGTCCTCTGTAAAAGGAGTCGCAGCGTGGGCAGATCCCCAGACTGTGGGACACCACAGATGCAAACCACTCATTTGGCTGTTTGTGCTTCTTTTATATCTTGAGCCTTTGTTGACCTTAAAGGAACTGTGATGAGATTCCTGCTTCTGATGTGCTTTAAAAAGGATTCATTACTAGGTTTTGTGCTTTTTGTGCTTTTTCCCAAAACTTTTTAATGGCCTGTATTATTTGCATTTCTTCACTTAAAGTGCCAGAGTTTATGGTCATCCCCTCACTATGGTTTACCTCACTCAGACACAGCTTCACGTCTTCTCATTTTTGATTGCCATTTTTATCCTCACTGTTCAGCCAGACTGGTATCTTTCTGGACCCTACTATTAATGTCCCATTGTCATCCTTTCTTCCACCTTCTGATCTGATTACTATGACAATAGCCTTATTTAAGAACAAACATTATCATTTCATCATTTTATTTCTTAGACTTCACATGTATCATTGCTTTACTGTCCTCTCTTTCACTGTCAGTGTATTCTGACAATTCTCTGTTGCTTCTTGCTTGAATATTTCCAACTCTATCCTATCCTTCACTTGAAGATACAGGATATTTTGACTTTGTGGCTGTTGGGTACATCATGAGCACAACAAACGTCAGCACATCTTGGCTGAAGGCATTCTACAATAACTATTGGTACTCCTCATCTTTAGCTTTAAAAATCTTGTATGACTCTCTTGATGTGAAAGTCCAGCAACTTGGATTTAATAATAGTTTAAGGGAAGTCTGACCTTCCTGCACAAGCTCACTCTCTTCTGGAAATGTGTCCTGTTTCTGATAATCTTATACCTTTTTTTCCCCACTGTGTGAATACATCAAACTTGTATTTTAACTTTACCTCCTCAATAACCTTTCTATCTTGTTTTCTGCATTCTGGGAGCAGTTTCAAGAATACTACCATGTGGAGCCTCTTTTGAGCTTCCTATGCAGCCTTCTCCAATTTTGCTTCTGTGTTTCTGTTTTACTTTTTCCTGTAACACAGAACTATGGACCATGACCTATTCAGACACTTTGTGTAGTCCTCTTGTTTGCACTCACAGGCATGTCTCTGTGCATTTCTTTGTGAAATTACAAACCAAACTATATGTCTAAGAGCAGAAGTATTCACTGTTGCAGCCAGCCTCTTCCTTCACGTGAGTTCCGTAGCTCAGCTGGACTCTCCTTCGTACAGGATGACATATGGTGATCTTTTGAGAAGGACCTGCCACCACTTCCTCTTCCAACAGATCTATATTTCCATGTCACAAGACAGGACTTCTGATGGAAAAGGCACTTTTCAACAGTACTTTGGAAAGACTGCTTTATTCCTGGTATTACGTCTGCATTTATTTTGCTCAATGTAGGAGGGAAAGTAGTTGCTTTATTTTGTCTTGTAGCTGCACTAATCTGTTGACTTTTACTTTGACAATTCAGTGTCCCCTGTAGCTGAACTTGCAGTGCAGTCAGCCTTCTTTCCCCTTCTTTGCCAACTCACCCATTTCAAGGGTTTTGCTCACCTGCTTTGCAGAAGCACCCAGAGCTGAAAGAGAAGTAGGAAAATAACTGCTTTTGAACCTACTTTTATGCCTTTTTATCTTCTAGGAATGCTTGCCAAAACACTAAACACCATGAGGTAAAGGTAAGAAAAGAGTATTTAAATAAAGGAGTGCAGGAGTCAGTTGTCAAAATTTAGCCACATAATGCCATTTAAAATTCCTTGTATCTTGCCTGGCCTCTGGCTCCTGCTTCAGAGGCATTTCAAAATGCAGTTGCTAAAATTAGTTGCTATTGGCATGAAAACACCTGTAGTTGTAACAGCGTCACTTCCATCTTCTCATATATTATCTGAAGCCTTTACTTTATAAACTTCAATAGTTGGGGTCATCTGCACTGTTGGGACTTTTTTCTTACTGCGAGGTTATCCTCAACTTTTCATCTTCTTTGATGTCAGTCTCAGTTGTTTCATCTTTCTGTCATAAAGTTCATGGCAGTATTTAATCTAGGCCAAACATGTATGACAGCCTAGAACAAGCAAATAGGAAACACTAAGCAGAATGATAGAGGTGGAATTTAAGCGGTCTAAATATGGATCGTGCTTTTCTAAACTTTCTCCATTTCACGTAATGTAACCAGTAAAAACTTGGAGCGTGATGATTGTCATTTTCTAGACTTCAGACTGTTCCTTCAAATGCTTTTACTTCAGCTTCTCACGCAATGACAGCAGTTGCTAAGTTGTGAGAAGAACTGACAATGATCTTGGGCTTGTTCAGCCTGGAGAAGAGAAGGCTGCGGGGAGACCTGATTGCGGCCTTCCAGTACATAAAGGGGGCCTATAGGAAAGAGGGGGAGAATCTTTTCAGTAGGGACAGTGGTGACAGGACAAGGGGTAATGGATTTAAACTAAAACAGGGTAGGTTTAGATTAGATGTAAGGAAGAAATTCTTTACAATGAGGGTGGTGAAGCACTGGAACGGGTTGCCCAGAGAGGTGGTGGATGCCCCATCCCTGGAAACATTCAAGACCAGGTTGGACGGGGCTCTGAGCAACCTGGTCTAGGTAGTGGTGTCCCTGCTCACTGCAGGGGGGTTGGACTAGATGACCGCTAGCGGTCCCTTCCAACCCAAAACATTCTATGATTCTATGATTCTATGATCTAAGAATAACATGGACCTTAATGTTTTACATTTTCTCTTCTGTGGCTGCCATGCACCATTCATTTGTTTGACTGCACTGTGATGCTGTCTCTCACATTTTAGAATAGGGAGGGTTTTTGGGGGAATACTCACAACACACAGGTTTTGAGGATCAATAATGTTCATTAACAAAGCTAAATGTAATAAATATTAACTGATTATTTTCTCTGGCTTAATAATTTATTACCCACCATTGTTTCAACAATATCATTAAACAATAATAAACGGTATGACTGTTTATAAAAAGATGTTGTCAGGTTTTTTTATTTAGATTAGATGAATTAAGTAGATAAACTTTTTTCCCCCTTACAGGTCATAGTATTACTGAATGGGCTTTGTCTTCCTTTTTCCTTTTGCTTTTGTGTATTCATGATGTACATAAAATCTCTATGGAGAAAATTGATAAATTGGTTGTTAACATAAAGTCATTTGTGGAGTGGAATATGGTTAGATACAGGTCTTTTCAACACGTAAGAAGAATTTAATTAAAATGAAATTAAATTCTAAATTAAATTCAAGTAATAAAAGGATGTTATCCAGTATAGTAAGCTACTCTTATAAGAAATTAACACTGTCCAGTAAAATGATTTTAGGTCTTGAGGCTAGGTTTTCTGGAAAATAATTTCATGAGTATAAAATAAAGGAAAGTATATTTAGACGTTTTTATATGCCTTTCCTTCAGGGGTGTAAAATGCCACAATATACCTACTGTTAATTAGAAAAATTAAATTCTTCTCCCAAATTCTTAAAGACTGCTAAAATTAATTATTTCTTGTAAAACAAATTGGATTAAAAATTGTTGCTGTAGAGAAAAACAATGTTCATATTAGTGGACAACTACATCTTCATTTGCAATCCATTTACAATCTGTGGACAGATATCCCAATATATATATTTTTAGTCATTTTTTTATCTAGTAGTCTAAAAGCTATGAAATATGAAGAATAAGTAATATATTACATGTATTTTACATCTGACTCCTTTTACTGCTAAAATGGCTAGGCAAGAGAGACATTGGATTCTATCACTTAGGATTAATGTAGAAAACAGTAACTGCATTATTTCACGGTGGAAAAATAATAACTTTTCAGTCTATTTATACATGAGAATTAGAGAATAAAAGTGGACAAACAATGCATTTTCTAGAGATCATTATATTTGCTCTGAAGTCAGTAAGTGAGCTGTAGTTAGAAGAATGGCAGACTGTCATTTGAAATCAACTTGCTGAAGTGCCACAAATGCATTTATCTATCTGCTCTAATCTGGAAGTAATAAAATTATTGCATGCTAGTTTTGTGCTGCAAGTAAAGTCTTATTTACACAGCATTATTTTATTCTTCAGAAAGGAGTGGAAATATTGTTAGAAAGAAAATCCCATTATGCATTTGAGTTTATTATCATCAGCGTGCTTTCCTTCAGTTCAGACTGCAATGTGGAATTTTGTAGGAGGTAGGATGTTCAACTTAGATTTATTTCCTCGGTGCAGTGGAGTTTAAATTGCTGCTTTCTCTTGTTTGCTTTTAGGATGAATGATAACAGGACAGGGAGTCTCATGTTTGGCATATTTTAAGCCGTATTTTATGTTATGCAAAACATGTTATACTTACATCTTTACTTTTCTGCTGTGGGAATTGTACACAGAACACAATAACAGATCTTGTTCTAAACAAAGAAAGGATTACAGAAAAAAGTCTGGGAAAATTAGGTAGATTAGGTAAAATATTTTTTTTTACCTTTTGGGTCTTCAAATATTTTATATTGACTGACAAATTTGGGTAGTCTGTCTCATGTTGGATGATACACATTATGAATACATTCAGCTCTGTGAGAAATATTTTAATATATTGAACAATTAATAGGCAAAATGTATGTGTGATTTCTTAAGTAGTCCTCTGCAGAAATGTTTTTTTCTCTCAATATACATATACACATATATGTAAAAAATTAGGGTTTTTAATAAGTAGGTACTTGTTATTGTGCCTTCAGGGATCAAACTTGGACTGTTAGATGAATTCAAGTCAAGGACTTCCACATCCCATGTTTAATGTCCAAAAATCTTGAAAATCATATGAAATCATGAAGCCACCCCTTTCAACAGACAGAAATTCAGTAGTTCAAATAGGTGTGAATAGTTTAACTAATGCCTATTAAAATAAGAAAGATGGAGACTGAAAATATTACAAAAATTACACTACAGGAATATGCTCCTCCTTGAATGGGACCAGACGATCCTGTGGAGTGCTGAAGTGTCTCAGTCACGATTCTCAAGCCTTCTCCCAAGCTAAAGAAAAAATAGAAAAATAAATAGTCAACATAAGTTGATGTGAATTCTTGCTTCCTCCAAAACACATTTTGTAGATAGTGTCTTTTCTGCCTCTTTTTTTTTTTTTTTTAATTTTTTTTTTTTTTTTTTTTTTCATGTATGATGCAACTAGAATTGTGAAACTTCAGGCTATTTCTGTTCATCAAATAGTCCATGGTATTTACTCAGTTTAGAACATTTACAAAGGCAACTTCATAGAATTTATATCAGTCATACAAAGACCAGCCCTTAAACTGATAGTATAAGTGATCCCTTCACAGGAAATAATTTGATGGATTTTATTCAGCTTCAGAGGGTATCATGGTACTTTATAATGACAGTAAGGAAAACAAAACCAACATACATTTGAATTTCTGTTCTACTAGAAAAGCTACTCTTATAGCATTCTGCTTTGCTCTGTGATAAATAATGTCAGCTGTATGTTTCTGACCTTTACTGCTGACACCTAACTATATATCCCTTGAACAATAGTCCTGCTACAAAGCGTACTGGTTTTTTTTTGCTAAATAAATAGCCTAATTTTAACCCTATATGTCAGAAAAAAGGCCATAATTAACCTTTTAACCCAACATTGATTGTTGAAAGTGTTCAGCACCTACATATCTTGCTGACTTCATAAGAATTGGTAATAGCGATGTCTAGTCATTTCTATTGATAGTTAGGGGTTTAAATGTGTTGATGTCTTCAGGTGGCTTGACCTACCTTCCAGTTGCAAGATACTTCTTCCTTTTCCATGCATACAACAGAAAAAGTTTTTCCCAAAGAAAGAGATAAGTTTTAAGAGAGACTGATTTGCCATAATGATTTATTTCCATGCAAGTCTAGGAAGTTATGCTTATGCTAGTAAGAAATGAAAGTGCATATGCATCTTAAAGGGATAAAAGAAAAAGAAAATTTCTTTGAGCAGTATTATTATCTTTAATTCCTTGTGTTCACTGCTTAGTGGTGCAACAAAAGTGATTTCAAACACGAATCTTAAATGAAGATCAACTACAACCTACAAATGAGTACAAAGTCTGAAAAGTGGTCTCTAAAAGATGAGAAAAGAACTACCTTGTAACCAGAATGAACCTTAAATGAACCTTCATTAAGAATATTAAGTCAGCTCCTAATAGACACAGGTATTGATCTAATTAACAGGAAGTGCATAGCTGAACGGAAAGGTCCAGTAAAATAAATCCCTTCTTGTTGACACAATGTTGGCACAGAATTTAGGCAATGAGGAAATTCTCAATAATATCTCTGGTCTGTTCTCCCCACCCCCAAATACTCTCATTTATGGTCAAATTGGCTGGGAATGCCTTTCAGTGTACACATGGACCACTGTGCTTTCATTGCAAAGACTCATTTAGCAGGGGAAAAAAATATGGCTTTTAGGTTGCCTTATATTTTGAAGACAACAAGTAAAATGTATTATTATCATTATGGTCATTTTATTATGTGATATACTTATCATCTTCTGAGTAACTGAAGCTCTAGCAGGCCAAGAATATTACCAAAAGCTGAAATGTAAGTGTACATGTCAGCCTCCTTTGTCTGTAACTCAGAGCTAGCTCAAGTTTTGAAGGCTAAAGATCTTGCTAAGGTGAGCAAGACTCAAGCTTTTTCTAACTTAGGCAGATTTGATCCATAATTTTGAACAGCTTAGACAAAGGAATTTTAAAAAATATGTGTATTTGCATCTTTACTTTTTGCACGTTTCTGTGTACTGTGTTAACTAAACCTGTTGTGATTTTACATTAAACAGCATTCTGGACTACAGTAGTTTAATCAAAGTTAAGATAAAAATGGTCGCCCTGGGCACAATCTCCATGGCAAATAGGGAGTAGGTTTCTGATAAAGAGAAGAAAAAACAATTTAACCACGTATCTTGAAAGCAGGAGCATACAAGATGGTATTACCAGGTCTTCTTCCGATGGAGCCATGTAGATTTTAGTTTTAGAGCATACATTTACACTTTTCACCTGAGTAAATTGTATTAGAGAAGTAGGCTAGGTGAGGTATTTTGAGTTTTGCCAAGACTGCTTTCATTAGGAAAACAGGAAAATTAAATACAAGTGCCACCAATTTTATACCATTTCAAAACAGCCTCAAGATTTGCATAAATTCATATTTTATTATTTTTATTTTTGAAACCCCTTGGTAGCTCTTGAGTGAAGATGAATGTACAATACATTTTTTCCTGCACTGTAAGTATAAAAAAGGAGAAAATGGGTAGATTTTTCTACTAGTATAAATCATGGAAACGCCATCCATTTCAGTGAAATTGCACTAGTTCTGCTAAAAAGAACATTTGACCAAACAGCTTATTCATCTCTCAGCCAATATGTATTTTATTTATCTATCAGCCACTGTAAGGGCTGGAAGACTATAATATACTACTTATAATATACTGCTACACTCCCATTCATATTGATTGGTGACTGTCTATATTCTTACAAGACAAAGGATTAAACAGCATTATTTTTTAAAACTTAATTTTGTGATAATAAGAAAGTGAAATACGCTTTTATTGTTTTTCTTTTTTTGACTCACATTCCTATTTAGTTTTCTCTTTTTATATTGAGTTTCAAAAGAGTAACTTATGTTACAGATGGAAGATACTTTAAAAGTTTATCTGACGTTTACTTGACTACAGTTATAAGAAAGGTTTAGGTACCAACACTGAGAAGTATATACTTTCTATATGTCCACCTACCCACATGCACACATATAGGTACACTCTAGAATACAGTACACAGGAGAGGCAGCCACAGTCATGTAGGGTGTGTATAGAACTCTGGAATTTGGATGAAAATGAGAACAAATGGTTTTCAGGTGATACACAAAAGTAATTCCAAAGTCTGTTAGCCTATAAAATGCTTTCAAAGATTTTGGGAATCATTACTTATAACGGAAAGTAATTTCTGCTCTTACTTCAAATGAGGTTTTCTCAGAATAATGTATTATGAAAATCTTGAAACCTAATGGAAGACCCATCCTCCTTTTTTTTTTTTTTTTTAACTCAAACCCATGTGTGTAATATGTACAATAAGTACATAAAATAATTATACAAAATAAGTATAAAACACTAAGAAAGTGAATGGTTATGAGCATCCCTTGTTCTTTCAAACCACCTACATTTCTGATTATTTGTACCAAAAAGTTTCAAGGACAACCATTGTAACTGCATGTTCCAATTAGATAACATACTCATGCATGCATTATTTTTAACTTTGACTCCAGAATTAATAGTAAAAAAAGTCACATAACAGATTACAGGAAAATACTTTAGAATTAATATAAAAGAACAAAAAACATAGATAAAGCGATTCTTGTTTGCTGTATTGTAGTCCCAAAACTACATTTTCTTTGGGATACATTTTATAGGTTTAATTTCCTATGCTTTGCTACTTTTTTGTAGATATTTCCTCAAAGTTGTGTATGCGCATTACTAGAATTTTCATCCAGAATAGGTTTGGGATCATCTGCAGTGTAAATGCAGGTTTTCAGCAATTGATTGTATTCATTACATTATATAGGAAGCACGGGTTTGCCAGCTTTTGTCCTTGATTCCTTATACTGATCAAGATCCTACTTACACAAGAATAATCCCATCCAGAATGTGGTAATACCAGCCTACAGTGACTATTTTGTTGCTTTGTTTTCCATCAAGAAAAGAAAAAGATACAAAGTTTTTGTTATCTGTATGCATATTTTTGGCCGTTCCACCATTCTACGTTGCTGATGTATAATAGTGATAATAAGTATGATAGCACATTTGCAATCATTTTAATTTATTCATAGCTAGACATTACTATCCACAAAGAAAACTTTCATGTCTAATGAACTCAGTTTGTTTACTCCCCCTTAGCAAACCTCATTTCAATCTCATTTGAAAGTTAAGAACGTTCTTTCCATTATTTTAGGGAAAATGGGAAAACATCTCTAAAATAAATATTAATTGTAGAATTCCATTCTAAAAATGTCAATTCTTCTGTCTTCTCTACATTTCAGAATAGAGAGTATCATACCTACAAAACAATGCATCTTCATGCATAACATTAAAGGATGATAATTCCTTAACATTCCTTAGAGTATGAAATCTACTAGCTGCATATATATCTAAATATTTTCATAGAATCAAAGAATCATAGAATCAGAGATATAGATGTTTCATATCATTTCATATCATTTTAGATATAGATGTTTCATATATAAATTAAACTGACAGATTTTCTCTTAGTATATGAAGATTTTCACTGAATGTATTAACTGTCCAGTGATAATATCAATCAAATTACGGTTTCATAATTTTACTCTTATTTCATCAAGTGAATCGGTGGCCAACCTTTCTGTCTTGTTCAGAAGTACCTCCATCTACAGTATGTGAGGTATTTTTGTAATTTATTGAGTTAAAATATTACATATCCTGAAGGCCAATTGTCTAAAACACAGCTTACAGCACATTAGTAGGGTAGTATATGGAAGCTTACATTACATCTACGTGTCTATAAATATTTTGTAAATAAAGCAATACAGTCTCCATTATAAACCTAGATGTTTTAAGGAATATTCCATTTATGCCAAGGGCAAGCACATGAATACAACCTATATAAAATCATATTTTAATGTCGTGAGATATCATTAATTGTGTATTTAAGACTATGTCCAATAAGAACATTAATTGTCAGTAAAAGACTAGCCTTTCCGTCTTTACAGTTATCCTAATATACTGAAAAGCTCTTAACAGAATTTCCAAGGCTTTTTTTCTGAACTGTTAAAATTGCTTTGAGTCACCTCCCTGGGTGATGCTAAATCAGTGTGAATGATGTAAATAGATCAGTTATTTTTGATGCATATTGAAAATATATAATGCATCTTCTGTTTGATTCATAATTCATATAGTTCATGAAAGAGAGGATGGGAAGATTCAAATTTCCTCTCTGATTCTGATGGATGTACTGACCTTGGGTAGCCTTTGAAGATTACCCATCTGTTAACTTATTTGAACTTCTCTAGGGAAGTAGAAAACACAGGAGAGGGAACCTTCCAGTTTCTCATTCAGAGGGACACTAGTCAGTGGGTGATACACCTACCAGTTTCCACTTAAATGGTGTGTAGGTGCTTTATGCAGCTCATCTCCTGGGCATTTGCATTAATAAGCATAGCCTACCACTTAAATGCACCTCTTCATTCACATTAGAATCACAGAAACGTAGGATAGTTTAGGCTGGAGGGGAACTTTGAGACCCTATTCAGAGCAGGCCAGTGTCAAAGTTTGGTCAAGTAGCTTAGGGTCTTTCCCAGTAAAGTTGGAGTGTCTCCAAGAGTGAAGGTGGCAGAGCCTCTCAGGCACCCTGTTCATTCCATGCTTAAGGACTCTTATGGGTGTGTTTTGTTTCCTTTTATCTAGTCAGAATTTCCCTTGGTCTTGAGCTGCAGAAGCTGAATTTCTGGATATTGCTTTCAAGTTGCTTTCCTGAATTTTTAAGTAAAGGTGATGAGAGTGGCTTTTCAAATCTCATAAAACATGAGACTGTTCCTTAGTACAAGCAGTATTCTTGCACTATTTGCTTCTCAGCTATAATGCTGTATTTTTCAGATATTATTTGACATTCTCTATTGAAACAAAAAAATATTGCTTCTTGGTGTGTTCTAGTTAATCTTGTTTCTTTAAATCTTAACTCTGAGACCCTTCACCCTTCATGTCAACACACTAGTGACAATTTTACACTGATCATAAAATAAATTCTGAGGGCAAGAACATGCATATTTACGAGGGAAAACCAAAATTATATATGAAAAAAAACAAACGTAAGTGCTATATTAATGCAGTCTATTCTAGTAAGTGTTGTCTATAGATAAGTAACCTGTGCATCAGACAGAAATAAGTTCTGAGAGAAATAACTCGGTGATATATCTAGTTGTCAAATATCAAATTCATACACTGGACAATTAAGAAGAAAGAATGTGAATGCTCTATTTATGTTCCAAGAATAGATCTGTATTTCTTCTGTTTGTATTTTACTTATTCATTTACTTATCAGAAATATTGTTGGCCAGGCCTGAGCCTTAGAGTGTTGCTTTAGGTGTAATAATTTCATAGATATAGGCTTGTTCTTTAACAACACTAATTCCAGAAGCCGATTCTCCACTTTTCCAAGTACCTCTGTGTCATTCCAGTTAGAATCAGTGGATCCTGAGTTTTCCATAACACCTGAGCTGGTACAAGCAGGAACATTCCTAGTCAAGGGAGCTAAACTGGCTTTTCAGTAGGTGCTACCTCAACCAGTTTGTCTTGTCAACAAGTATAGAGCATTTATGACTACAAAAGCAATGAGAATTAAAAACAAGAGAGATTCAACTAAGTTGCCAAAGAAAGCCAGAGACACCTTAAGAGACTGAAGTGAAATCTGAGGCTTTTCTTCATCTGAATTTTTAACATTTTAGTCCTATGCCTTCTGTGATACACAGCACACTAACCAGTGGGGAAAAATTAGTGCAGCAAAGTATTGCATGATCTGACTAATGTCCTAAATCCCTCTTACTGGTGAGAACAGGGATTTAAACAACAGCTCATTTAAGTCAATCCACTGGCAGGTTAAGCAATGTGTTATATTGGTTTAAGAACTACACCAATTTGGGTCAAACTGAATAAGAAAGAAGATATTTTAATGTCATGATGAAAGTAATAAAATTTTGGAAAAATCAAGCTTTTATTTGTAGAAGCTGTGCATCCAGGACAGCCAGCATGGTGATCCGGGACAGCCAGCACGGCTTCACC
>KL265091.1:525-25916 GCA_000699545.1 Podiceps cristatus | reverse complement strand
GATTTTCGTAATATGAGTGAGCGTGGTACCGGCTTTTGTAACCTCGTAACGCTGGGAGAGCTTCCTCTTACCGGGCGTTGCTTCATGTCCGGAAACCTTCATTTACGAGATTTTAATATTTTTTTAAAGTATCTGAACTGCCACCTGTTTGCTTTTGGGGATGGTGAGCGCACTCGGGAGTACGTTCTTTGGCTGTGGGTGGCACTACTTGTGATTCTTCCCCAGGCTAAAAAAAACAAAACAAAACTTTTTCTTTCTTTTTTTAATTTTGTTTTGTGGGGGTTTTTTTATTTGTTTGTCGTTTCTTTTGGTTTGGTTTCGGTTTTTTGTAAATGTTTTCATTCTGGGATTTGAAAGAGCCAAAATCTTGTTCTCTCCTCCTCTGCAAGCTTGCCCGGGGCATGGCGGTGGCAGTAGCAGGGGTAGAAATATGGTCCTCCTGCTACTCTGTAAAGCGTCAGTGTTTAAAATCTTGCTAGGACGTTTTAAAATAATACGTTTATTTGGGGGAATATTTTACCTCGTTAAAGAATAAATCAGCCTGTCAAGTCAGCTGAAGTTTCATGGTTAGCGTTCATCTCTACGTTTCCTACCTATTTCAAGAGTAACATGGCACGATTCAGCTGGAGAACGCTAAGTTCTGCTGTGTGTGGTATCTGGAGAAGCTGTGATTAAAGGGTACAGTTATGTTCTTTTTCTGATTAAGAGATAAATGCCCCCTTTGTTTACTTAATTGTGTTATGTAAAATTAAAAGGAACGTTAAGATAGAGCAATCTTTGGGATTGGCACAATGGGAAGAATCATGTAATTGGAAATTAAAAGCCATGTCCGTGATGACATTAGGCACTCTGAAACACAAACTAATGTATGTGGAGTAAGACATAGCTCAGTTTTCTCAATCAAGACGGGGAGGAGTATTTCTTACAACTGTCAAAACATTTTTCTAAGTACGTTGTTATAAATATAGCTACAGATATATTTATCCTGTCATCTTCATTCCAAATGTTGCAGCAAATACTGGTAGAATGAAAGCAACAGCCTTCGGAAGAAATTTTCTCTCTCAGTATATTCCTTCTGCTGACTTCTCCCCTACTCCTCCTCCAATTCCTCATCAAGTAACTCATCATAAGCTTAATATCTTTCCTTTGAAGGCACTTCCTGATCCATCTTTGCTCCACTGTCTATGTCACAAACATTAACACCATCCTTTTTTTAATAGATCTATATCCAGACATGCTCATATATATATAAAATTTTCAGATGAACTCAGTGCTGTTTACAGTCGGAATGCTTTGGAGATTTCTGTCCCATTATCTTTCTCCAACTTTTTACTTTAAGTGTTCCTTTGCTATTAAGTTTTTTTTAAAAAAACAAAACAAACTAAAACCAAAACAAAACCCAACAACAAAACCCTTGATGGCTTGACATGCCAAAGGCCTGACTGTTATTTCCTTGTTATTGTTTTCTTTCTACCTGAATCCATCTGTCACTTGTTTACATATTTGAGTTGTGAGTTATTTGGGGTAGATAACTACAGGTTACAATCATACTCAGAAATAAGCCAGAAGAATCCTAGTACACGATAAGGAAGTGACAGAAGGGAGAAAGAACTTCTAGTAGCAGCTATTGTTTATGATTCAGGCCCATTTTTAGAGTGCGGTTAAGCACAGAAAAGCCAAGTCCTGTAGAACATTAAACTCTTGGTGTTCTGATAAAACAAATGCTGGCTGTGTCTGTAAATAGAGTGCAGCCTGCTTCATGCTCTAAATTAACCTCAAAAACCATTACCCGCTGAAAGGCCAGTATCATTATTCCAAAAATTACGAGTTTCTCGGGAGAAGCTTGTATGTATACCTGTTAATTTTATTTTTAGTGTAATATACATTTAAGAGCTCAAATGTATATTCAGAATAAAACCATGTCACATTCGGGAAGAGACAAATCTTTTTGCTGAATTACTCTTGGAAAACAGACTCTGCTTCCTCGTAGGTGTGCCAGATGCCTAACGAAAGGTTAAAGGTACATGTGCACGCATGAGTGGACAAGCACGGTATTTTGCGTGCGGTTTTGTGCAAACAGGGTTTGTCTGTGTGTCCTGGGTGTGCATGTGCAGGATTTCGGCCACTGTTGTATCAGGGCTTTCTTGGAATGAGGCCCCGTAGGCTACATGACTTGGGGAGGGAAGCGTATGTGCTCATTTCGCACAGCTGTAGACGTGGATGAAGTTGTCTTTAGATGGAAGGGAAACGTGAGATTTATTTATATAGTGAATCAAGCTATTGACAAAAGAGAATGAACTCGATTGCAGCTGCTCCAGTATGTGCCCATTCGTGTTCTGGTCAGTGTCTAGAAACAGATAAAACACATTATCGTTATGATTAAATTGAATGAAAGTCATCAAAACTACGTGTCAGCCACTTAATTATTTACAGTGCCCTTTTTATTACAGCTCTCGTACATAGGAAGACAACATAGTTGTGTATTTGCACCCTTCTCTCTCTCCAGCAGCTGTCTCTGTACTTGTTTTCATGGCATATAACACTTACTGTTGTGGCTCGTGCTGTGGTTCACTGAAAACCTCAAGCTGTTAAAATATCCATGCACCTGAAAGAAGTGAAACTGCCCTCTCCCACCCTCTTGCCTGTCCTGGCAGAAACACTTAGTTGCACTGGCTAGGAAAAATTGATTAAAGTTCACCATTTTTTTACATCAGACTAATTTTACCTAGAATTATTCTGTATACTCTGGATGGTAGATGTTCTAGAGGAGCCGCAGCTGTTCTTGCCATCATCAAGCAACTAAACATGATTTATATTTTAGGATCGGTGGAACCTGAGGTTGCAGTGTGATAGAATTCCAGTGGAGCAGTTCCCTTTGAGCCCTGTAAATACCGATTCTAATTAATTTATCAGCCTGGCACTTCTTATCATCTAAATGCTAGCAAAAGCGTGATAGTGTGGCTCAGTTTCAGCAGCCGCTGGGTTTACGTTTTCAGATCCCATCTCTCCCAACGGAGGAGAAGTTACCTTGTCCTGCTGTGCCTGCCAGCCAGCCAGGTTCCCGCGATGAAATGTGCGGAAAGTCTTTGGCTGCTGCCTGCCTCAGACCCTCAAAAGTACCGCCACTGCCACTCGGCGTCGGTGCTTGGCAGTTGTTGCCGGGCGGGAGGCTGTGGCAGGACTGGTCTCATCTTTTCCAAGGCATTTGTCTTCCCTCTGTTTTCCTGCGCAGAGCGAAAGGTTCCCTCTGCTTCAGGCTGTGATCAGACAAAAGAGGAGTCTTTCTGCTTGAACAGCTCTCCCCGATCTCCTGCTGGGGGAAGAGCCTGAAGATTGCGCGGAGGCATTCCCTGAGCTGCGTGGTTCCTCACCATCATTTCTTCATTTTGCGACACAGCCTTACACAGTTTGGACGGCTTATTTTGATAAATCAGAGTTCAATTTACTACTGATAAAACCCATTTTGTTTGTCCCAAAGAGCATCGAGACCTCCCCAGGTTTATCTTAAGATGGATGATTAGTGATGGAACTGTGCAAAATACTGTTCCAGGTTTGATTTTTCGGATGTGCCAAAGCTAGTGTTGTGTCTCAGCTCTTGCTGAGGCAGTTTTCCTCTGGGCAGAGGGTCGGGGAAGTACTTTTGTAATGGAATAAAAATGCATGTGAAATTACTGGGGTGCTTCCAGGGTTTGATGCGCTGCACGCATGTCGTTAGGCGGCTCCATGCGCAGTCCTGCCGCCACGCTCCAGCCACCTCTCCCGAGCAGCCACGCCGGGTCATGTCCATGCTCCCTGAGCTTGGCTCGTCCGGGTTAAGGGTGGTCTGGGGAGATGTTTATCGTGGGCACTGAGAAAAAGGCCTGACTGGCCAGGTAGTCCAGAAGGGTGGGAGCTACAGTGTGTGTTTCTGAGTTTCAGATTGTCCCTTTTCTCCATGCTTGCCTTGCCTCTCCTTCTTACCCCCTTCCTAAAGCTCTTTCCTGGCTTACCTGTTAGTGTGGCTCCTCTCCCTTTGGTGCAGCAGCAAACTCTTGACTCGCTCATGTTTGTTAAACCTTAGACTCCTCCTTGCCAGGGACTTACAGGCCAAAGACCAGCAAGCAGGATGTTACCTCTTTTCAGCTTCTTCATAAATAGCTCTTTATATTTTTCTCCTGGAATTGATAGATTCTAGTTTCTGTGCTTTATCGGTTATTGCACTGTCTTGTTTTTCTGCATGCTCCTCTTCCTCTCCCCCTTGTCTGCTATATCCAAGCTGCTTATTTAGTTTTTGAATTGTGAACTCTCTTGGTGGGAAGATGGACATTGAGTCAAAGAAAAATGTACTCTGACACGGTTCTCTGGAGGTGATTTAGTCCAACGTCTCACCCAAAGCAGAGATAACACTGGGGTTAGATTGGGTTGCTCAGAACCTTGTCCAGAGGAGTTCTGAAATGGTGTGCGTTACCGCACAACGGCGCTTTCTGCTTATCAGCTGAATCCGACAAAGTTCTCAGGAAAGCTGTCAGGGGCCTGGTTCGCTTTCCTTGCGTTGTTTCTTGCCATTATGCCAAGCTGCCATAGCTACTGGAGCTGTCTGGCTCTGTTTTATTCACTGCTTGAAAGGTGGGGTGTGTTTTCAAATTTCCAGGTTTATTAATGTAAGAGGAAACTTCGTGTAGAGCTATTTTTGTATATAGCTGAAGTGCTTAATAAGGTGAGGAAAATGTTTACCCCTGGCTTGCATAATTTGAATTTTCTGAGTACATGGTTTGGCTCATTCTCAAGTTTGTTCCTCAGTAACGTCGTTATTTCAGTCACTTAACAAAGAACGGCTGCATCCAGTATTGTAAATTATGCTTTGGCTCACAGACGTTACAAAATCCATTAATGGAAAGTTTGAGGTTAGCTTAGTTAGAGGGTGCATAATGAAGTAGGATGTAGCTGTCTGTGATGTTGCTGGTGACCCGCAAGAATAAGTTGTATTACATGTTGAATAGCTCATTCAAAGCCACGGAGAAACGCTGCCTGTGACTGCTTGCCTATCTTGATCGGAGATTTCATGATACTATAGTATGCTGGCAGTTACTTTCATGATACTATAATATGCTGGCAGCCTCTCAGTGCTGTGGATTCCATCTTTTAGATGTACAGTGCCTTATCCTTTGCATGTAGCAAGCACTTACTGATAACATGATAGTGTAAAATAACCCTAAAATCCAACGCATTTGTTATAATTGCAAAATAAATTTGTTTTCCAGCCACTTTTCTGTTAACTCCACTAAGAAAATGTTTAAATGCGTAAACAGAGTAATACAGTTAAATGGAAGAATTTTGTGTCCTTAATCTACATAAATAAAATGCATCAGAATTCTGATAGCAGCATTAATCCTGAAAAACAACTCTGTACCTTACACTGCATATTTAAGAACGGATGTACAAAATGTGTCATATGCATAGCAGGGAAAATAAGGTCATATTTGGAATATCTGCTAATAATCTCAGAAGCTTTCGTTGGAAACGAGGCATTAAAATAACCAAAAGGCTTTTTTGTAGTGACTTAACTGTTACTTCCCAAGCTGTCTGATACTGTATTAGTAATAATTTTGTACTGAATCTTTGAAAAATTAATAAAATAGGCTCTTAAAATTTTAATCAGTATCATGTCTTCGAGTAGCTTTTAACCTAGATATGTCATTCTTTGTAAAATATCAGACTTTTCAGACCATGGTACGCACAGAGGTTTGGGTTATCTCTGTGTTGAAGATGCAGTTGGACCTCTTTGGCTGGAGTAAGTTTCAAGATGTCATTAAAAAAAAAGCTCTCTTGGCCCATGAAATGTGTCTCAGATATATCTATTTTAACTGCAATCGAAATACCTGTCTAGAAGAAATGTAACTGCTCTGGTATATTTTAGTGTGTTCCTTGGTTAGGTCACATAACTGAAGTTTCTTAACAGGTAACGTTTGAGTTGTATGTGCAAACACCTGAAGGAATTACAATGGATTCTGTTACCTTGCATCTAATATCTTTTCATTTCTATTATTTATTTTAGGAAACACTCCGTTACATCTTGCTGTCATGTTGGGACATAAAGGTAGGTACAACTATCAATTTTGCTAGCTCTTAAATTATCCTGAAAGCTTAGGGGCAAGAGGAAAAAAAAGGGGTCTTTTTCAATTTTCTTGGACGTTCTTGTGTTTCAAGCTAGTTTGAAGTTGAGGTTTTCTGAAAAGAAAGTGCCACACAGATTTAGGAAAGTTGGAGAAGAGATCTGAGCTGTTCTTTAGGCCAAAATCAAGGAGCCAGGAGGGAATGGGGTAGGGTGGAAAGGAGTTGTAGCAGTTGGACTCTTTATGAGCCTAGAACAAGAGCAATGGGTGGACCCAGCTCATCTTTTTGCAGAGTTAGAAGGAAATTGGGCAACTTGGAATATCGTAGAGGATTGAGAGATGACTAAGCGGTGGAGGCAAGTAGATGCACGCCTGCTTCCCCTTTGGAGTCCCAGCAGCTGAAGCGGAGGGGTGTACGCGGTATGTGTAGGCAGGGGACTTGATCCGGGCAGGTCTCTTTTAAAGTGCAACTAATTCATGGTACAGAAGGGTTATTAATTTCTGTTTGTGTGCTGGTACCCTTTCTCTTCGTCAACACTCTTCTGGTTATTCCTGTCACTGCGTGTGTTGCTGATCTGCTCACTAGAGATGTTGAACAACCCCATTTAGTTTTTTTCTCAGTTAAGTGAGTCAGAAGAACATTCTCTAGAATAAAATGACTCTGTGAGTGGAAATGTAATTGCTCACCTGCTTTTTGCATACTCCTCCTCTCGCTTGGCTGGAATTCCTGACTCGCTGCCTAGCTGTTTCTTCATGTGTCAGGACTGCCCTGTGCGGGGACTCTGCAGCCACTTGATTCGTGGTGGCTCTCATCTTTCCAGAGACATGCAAGGATTCCTTTACAGCAGAATTTCAAGGCACAGGATTTCAGTATCTACTTCAAATAGAAAGTATAGAAGTAGATATGTTTCAAGACTGCGAAGAAACATGGAGTATGATTGTTCAGTCAGTCTGACAGTAAAATTCTTTTTCGCTACTGAAATGAGAATGGTTTGGTTTCCTTCAGCTGTGTGAGTCCTGTGCTTGGTATGTGGTACTGCTCTGTGAGGGCTGTTGTTAACTGAAACAGCTGGCACGTTCGGAGCGGGGAATGCAGGACATGCAATAAGTTGTCTCAGGATGTTCGGGTAATACCTGTGAAATGATCCCAGATAACTGAGAGTGGAAAGTACTTCTGAAGGAAGAAGGGGAGAGGTGGCTTATGCAGAAGGGGAAGCAGTGGTAGAGCTTGCTGGAATCTGCCAGTATTGGTCTAGCCTGAAAAAAAAAAAAAAAGAGGGGGGGGGGGGAGGGGAAGACAAGAAAAAGAAGATAGGCAAAAACTTTTTGAGACAGCAGTGAGGCAGATAGGTATTACAAGTGCCTGCCTGCTGGAAGTCACAGATAGGAGGTTTTTAAACTTGTGAAAAACGGTGCTTTATCGGAACTGCTGTTTTCCAGTGAGAGCCCTAAACGAGAGGCTTGAAACAACAGAAGGAACAGAGGCAGAAGCCTTTCTTTAATTTCCCAGTCTTAAAACGTTTTCCTTCGTAAGGCAGACTTTAGTTTTGTAACTACTTAGTGTTCTCAAGCGATGATCAGCTCTGTATGTGACTTCTGTTGTACCTTATCGCAGTGTTTGTTTCAGCCTTCAGTTTGTCACGGTCATCAGTTCATTGGTATTGGCAAGCGTGAAACTGTTGGGTGTAGAAGGGGTTGTGTGTTAAAAGGCGATTAGGTGTCATGAAGGGATACTTTCCATATAGTTACAACAGTAGCATACCACAGTAATAAATATAAAGGGTGCTGATCAAAGATGATGCTTCTAATAAAACCAATAGAAAAGAGTTTACCAGCTTTAATTCAGCATGGCTGAGTATTTATTCTAAGTCTCCCTTAAAAAGGGGTGGTTTTATGTTTCAGCTCTAGGATAAAAAGCAATCTATTCAGTGCTG
Organism: Podiceps cristatus; assembly: GCA_000699545.1. Classification (NCBI taxonomy): domain Eukaryota; kingdom Metazoa; phylum Chordata; class Aves; order Podicipediformes; family Podicipedidae; genus Podiceps; species Podiceps cristatus. The sequence goes on along the minus strand of KL265091.1, from coordinate 17,890 downwards.
GCAGGTTCCTTGAATGTAAGTTGTCCTCGTGTATAGTACAGCGAGGCATTTCTTCCCTCTGCTCCTTTTGTCGCTGGCCGCATGTTTTAGATGTCCGTTTGCAGTTCACCTCTTGGCTTCCTTCCATGTAGTCATCCTCCTGCGTGTGAAGGCCCGAGTCCTTCGGGATGCTGGTGGTGAGCCCTTGCCTAGCGTGCCTAGAGCAGGGCTACTTGTGCGCAACATCCTGCACAATACCCGGGTTTGCTGTTTCGACTTTGAATCCCACGTAGTTGTTGACCCAGCGAGAATCCAGGTCCTTTCCTGCTTTGTTAGTCTGTCTGACCCATACCCCTCTGCCTCCTGGGTGATGCCCGGGCTTCAGCCGTATATAGCAGCATTATGGCCGGTTCTGAAGCGCAGGGTGAATTTGCATCCTGTTGGTTTAACTGGAAATGTAATTTGGCTGGTAAATGGAAGCTGATTTGCCAGCTCACTGTGCAGTGTTGTTACTGTGTTAGGCACTAAATATAAGCAACTGTAAAAATACCTCTCTGTGTTTGCTGACAAAGTCGTCAGGGCTTTTGTTTACTTACCACAAAAGATAGTATATTCACCAGTGAAGTATCTCTTCCTTTCCAAACACTCTGCTTGCCAGTGACTCACGATTGTTGCATCTGGAATGACTGGTACGGTTTCCTGTAACACCTACAGTAGGAGAATAATCCAGGAAGTTCCTCTGTCCGTCACGCCTGTCCGTCCTATTCCTAGCGAGACCTTTCTTCAGCCTACGGCTCAGCGGGGTGCATCTGCAGATGGGTCAGGTTGATTTTCATGAGGTGTGGTGAGGAAACGTTCTGTTTCAGAAACTAAAGAACTGTTTGCAATGAGGACACAGCTTAATCAAAACATGGAAACGCTGAAAGCCTTCTTCTGTCCTTAAAATTAAAGACTATTTGTCATTCTACCATTACCTTTTACCCATAGAGGGAGAAGGGAATGCAAGTTGAGCTGTGACTGCTCGGAACTTGTGCAGCTTTGTGCAGATGTAAGCGTTGGTTTATCAGCACAGTGTGTCTGTGCTGAGCGCCAGGGATAGCATCGATGCACGCTGTGACTGATGCTGAGGGTGAAAAAAGTAGCACGTTGCTGAGTGTACCCCTCTATGGAGGGGGTACGGGACCACGAGGTGTGTGCTCCGATACCAGTGCTCTGGGTGTCCGCGTTGTTAGTCCTGCAACACCTGTTACTTGTTGTACGACCAGATATGAACATATTCTGAGGCTCTTCCAGGCCAGAGCGTGCTTGTCTGCCTGCTTTAGAGGCCATGTTACCGCAAGATGTTACAGCACACGGGGATGTGTTAGTGCCACAGCTCTGCCTCCCGTGCACGCCGTGTTCTCGGGTTGCCCAAAGGCTCTGTCTCCATGCGGCTTCTAGATCAGTTCACCATTGACCTTTGGGGGAAGGGGGTTGAGATCGAGGGGGAAGATCGTGCCCAGCTTCCACATGTGAAGTGTGGCTGGGTACGTGGTTTTGTGCATTAAGAAGAGAGCGCTGATGTAACGTTTCAGAAATATTTGTTACACAGTTGTGTGCGTGTATATGCATATATAGAAACATAGCTTTATAAAAAGCAAAATATAAGAAGCAGAAGGGATATTTCTGCAGTGGTTACGTAATTGGCAGTTGATCACCAATTGATGTTTTTAGAGCTAATATTTAACAGGGAAGTGCTGTAAGTACTTACATTTTTTTTTATTTGTTTAAAGTTTGAGTCACAATCCAGATACGTGTTTTGATAAACTGTTTACTATATTCAATATCTACTACTTTTCCTTTATTATGAATGATATTGCTACATACTTAATGTCTACTCTAAATAATTATTACTGTTTTGTTACAGAATGTGCCCACTTGCTCTTAGCCCATAATGCTCCAGTAAAGGTGAAAAATGCTCAGGGATGGAGCCCTCTTGCAGAAGCCATCAGCTATGGAGACAGACAAATGAGTAAGAACCTTGGCTTCCCAATTAATCAGAAATTGAGGCCTCATTCAGAATGGGAAAACAAAGGGTTTCAAGCTAGGGTTTTTAGTAATACTCCTATTTTAGCTCTCTGAAGAGTTCATCTTAATCAACTGAACTTTTTTATATCTAAATATGGTACAACAAGCTCTACACATGTCAATTTCCTTGATAAAAAAGAAATTGCATTAGGGTATGTAATGTGAAGTACAGATTTTGCCTACAGTACAGATTTTGCCTACAGTACAGATTTTGCCTACAGTACAGATTTTGCCTACAGTACAGATTTTGACTGTAAAAGCTATAAACCAGCATTCTGCATATAAAACTCTAGCTATAAGGTCAAAATGGGTTTTAGGTGTATGGGATCGTCTTGGAATTGCTCCATGTGGTCACATGTATATTAGTTATATCAATTGGTAAAGTTATATCAATTGCTTTTATGTAGCATCTCAACGGGCAGGAGACAGTATAGTGATTACTTATTCACTTCAGATATGAAGTAGTAAAGGGAAAATTACTGCTACTCAGTAGTCGATGGCAATAGTATTTGGTATTACCATATCCCATAGCAGAAAACTCACTATATATATAAAAATATATTATTAATATATTAATGCACAGCATTCCGATTGTCAGCTCTGCACTACTGAAGAATTTTCTCGGTGGGAGTAGATGTTAATGAAATCTATAGGCTCATGTTCAATAATACACATGTGTGTACCCACATGTTCACTAATACGCGTGTAAAAGACCTCTTGACATGATCGTATACTTTATATTACTGTCAATTATTGAGGCTTTTCTTCCTGTTGTGATCAGAGTAGGGTATGTATGATTACTATAACTTGAAGTGAATTACTCCAGTCTGGTGAAATGTAACATTTGCATTGTTTTTTCTTTTTTCAAGATGTCAAATAATAACGCTAACCTCTAATTAACAGACAAATAGGGTAAGTTTAGCTTATAGTTAATTTCTGTTTAGTTACAGCACTCCTAAGGAAGCTTAAACAGCAATCCAGGGAAAGTGTTGAAGAAAAGCGACCTCGATTATTAAAAGCCCTGAAAGAGGTAAGTTCAAGGCAGTTGTGTTGACAAAAACAGGTCGTGAAATCAGTGGCTTATGTTCTTAGTATGAATGCTCTGATAAACGGTAAAAAAGTTTTGTACTTGCTTTTACAAACTTTTTTTGCTCTTAATAGCAATCTTGGCTTACAGCGTCCATTTTAAGGAGCTACAGAATTACGTGTATTTTAAAGATAATGCTTCCTTCTCAATTTCTAGAAGTTCAAATAGAAAGATTTATGTAAGACAGACCTGTTGGTCGCCTTTGCAAACTAAGAGTTAAAGAATGTATTTTTAATCTGTACTTATTTCATTAGGTTTTTAAGGCTTTCTGACATCTTTTGTTTTGGTGAATAATTTACTGGTTTTGTTTAGTCACCAGTCACGAATGACACCTTCTTTTCTTGCTTAGTAATGAAAGAGATTTTTTGTTTAATTCTTCGTCTACATGCAGCAGCCAATTCTTCCTGAACAGAGTGAAACATTCCTCAGTTTAGGGAAACCAAGAAGAAAAGCTCAATTTCCTCCATTTCAAACTACTGCTATTATGCCAAAACTCTGTGTGTAAAATGCAGGTGTTTATTTCCCTTTAGGTGGGGTGAGCTTCTCCTGCCTAGTCAAGTGATAAAATATGAATGGGTTTGCAGAAGACCAAATATTTATCTTAATTAAACCATACATCTGAAAACTTGTGCTACACTGTGTCAGTGATGCGCTCTGTGAATACGCTCTAACAATGTTCCTACGTTTTTCATTGATCCAAGAAAAAAAAAATGCTATCTGTCTAGAAGTGAAAAGCTTTCAGTTTTTCTGGGAGAGCAAACAGAAAGCAGACTCAGCCTTACTAAAAGAGCTCTGCTGTTCCTTATTTCTGCTGGTGCAAGACCTGGCCTAGAGTTGGGGATTTTTTCTTCTTGTGTGGAGTGGAAGTACGTGGCTACCTCGGCGTATTACCAACATTTGCTAATTTTAGTCAAGTCACCCCTCACTTTGCTTTTGCTTTGCATGCAGTTTAAAGGAGTTGGCTGGCATGTGTTTATGGAGGTAGAGGAATTTTTATGTAATGACTTAAGCATATTTCCAGAAGGCAAATTGAAATTCATTTATATGAATACTCCTAGGTGAAACTTGACTCATTAATTTAAGCTAGTACACGTAATTCCACGGGGTTGGATGTGATCAGTCAAAGCAAGCAAAAAGCTCCATAAATCATTTTTTTTAAGCATGTCTTTGCAATAAATCTTTTACAATCTACGGCTAAATAGCTGTGTAAATTATTATGAAATAAAAATGATTAAAAATTAGTCGTTCAGATGAGTTATGTAATTTTATCATTATTGGAAACATTCAAGACCAGGTTGGACGGGGCTCTGAGCAACCTGGTCTAGGTAGTGGTGTCCCTGCTCACTGCAGGGGGGTTGGACTAGATGACCGCTAGCGGTCCCTTCCAACCCAAAACATTCTATGATTCTATGATTCTATGATTCTATGATTCTATGATTCTACTCTAGTTAAAGCTTCAGAAATGTTTAACGAGTTCAGTATAAATTCAAGTACTAACGTTAGAGAAGATGTTTTGTTTGGGAAAACACAACTTCTGCCTGTCTTCCAGCAAATTTTACAGTTGTCATTTAGAGTAAAAACCTTGTTAATATATTTTTCTTTTCATCTCAGCTAGGTGACTTCTATCTAGAGCTTCACTGGGATTTTCAAAGTTGGGGTAAGCAACTGCATTTTCCGTTCTTAGGGAGATAATATAATCAGTCTTCAGCACACTTGTTCTCTCAAGCTTAAACTTTCATCTGGTTTGCATGTTGGAAAGTTCACAATCCAGTTCGCAAGAGCTAAGTTATAAAGAAAAATCAGCTTTTTTTTTTTTTCTGAACACTTTTTGCGTATTCATTTTTGGAGCTGAATTCTATTGTCTAATCCAGTGACACAATATGGGGGCGAACAAGCCATTTACTTTAAGAAACTGATTATTAGAAGAGTAAAATACTGAAATGTGTCTATCTGGTCAATTGGTGTCACTATAGAGCAGTGGTTTGAACAGTTGAGTAACTGGGCTTGGGGCATTTAATTTCCTGGCCTGTACCCTGAATAGTGACTGCCAGTTAAGTGCAGCTATGTGGTAGACTCCTCAAACCCTAGCTTCGCTTTAATGTTTCTTTTCTGTGACTGTGTAACGTTTAGTGTTTTCTCAATTTCCAACTCCTGTTATCTGTAGAAGAAAAATATAAATGAATTAGCAAAAATCTATTAACAATGATTAACATATCTGAATAAGGTAAAAATATTGGAAGTGATACCTTCTGTTACTGGTTAAAATTTAAGTTAGTAATTTTATATATTTTCATATAGGCATAGTTTTAAGTATTTGCTGCACTAGATGCCTCTTCCAGCATTCAGAGGAGGAATGAGCAGCCAGGCTGCCATCAAACGTTGAACAACTATGGAGCAAACACCTCATTTTTCTAGGTGGCCTACTGTGTGCTGCACATTTAACGAGTGGACTTTTCCATGGACGAGTCGGCATGAAGACGAGAGTAGAGTTAGGCAGGGAGTAAGATAAGACACTGCTTAGTGATGAGACTGCAGCCTGACTTGCAGTCAGACATCGCACAGAAAAAGCGATGCCAGAGGTAAAGCCAACTTCGAGGGGCCCTCTTCTTCAGGAGTCTCACTGTCCCTTGGTTTACATTATTTAGTTTTTTTCTATATATTCTCTTTCTTGAAAGCAAAAAGTTGCTCTGGGCAGTGCCTCTGTCCTAATTATTGGTTCTCTGGGCTAATGACGTTGTACAGGTGGTCTTAATTCTTTGTAGTTCCTTTTGAAGAACGCGTTGAAATGCCGTCGTGTTGAATTGGTTTAATTGCTGTAAAGCAAACGGTCCTTTTTAGAATAAAAGCAGCTGCGGTCTCGTATATCCATCTCGTAACACTATACTGACTCTCCGTTCCCCTGGAGGTTTAATGTTTGCTTGACGTTTTAAGCTTAGTGTATTGGCTTTCTTCTGCTTCTGGGTGTTCTGCTTTAATTGCAGCTAGCCTTTCAGTTGGTACAATATATAAGTAAACTATCAAATCATAGAATTAAAATTTTAAACAGCTAGAAGGTGAGCTATTAGAATTTATAAATTATTTAGCTGTGGCTGAGGGCATTTTAAATTATGTCCTGATGCTGAAAGTAGTTTGTACAATTACAAATGGGCTTTGCAATTACTGAATAGAAATAACCCTGGTATTAGTTAGTTGTATTTGTATTGAGATTATGATGGAAGATTGATATGCTATATTTGTATTAAAATACATCGTGATTCAAACTGATGTGTAGTATTAATAGAAATACTTTGCAGAGGAACCTCAATGTCTTAATTGCATTCTCTCTCCCTGCTTTTAGTGCCTTTACTTTCCCGAATTCTGCCTTCTGATGCATGTAAAATACACAAACAAGGTATAAATATCAGGTAAGAACTGATTTTACAGTGTGTTATCTATGTCATAAATATCTGCATGTTAGTGAGGACGCTGGGTTCTGGGGTGGTCTGAAAGCAATCGCTGAGGCGTCTGCAGACGTTTGTGAAGTGGCATTGCGAATTTGTGTGTGTGTACATCGGCGTTAGAGGGGCAAGAAGCGTCTTTTCCTCTACTGATCTGAATTTAACTTCAGTTCCCGAGTCACTTAAAATATAAAGCGACGGCAGTTAAGCTGTATAAGGCTGTATCTACCAGACATGACAATGATTAATTGAAAAAAAAAAATAGGAATTTGATATTTTTAACACAATTTCAAATAAATGAGCTTTCAGTATTTTGTGGAGAAATGTTGCTGCTCCAGTCTATATAGTAAAAAAAGTGGTATAGTTTCTCTTTTTTAAAATGCTTAATGTGATAGATTCACAAACTCTATTGAGTGCTCCCAGGAGTCTCTCCAAGCTCATCTCTTCAGCTGGTTTATTTGGGGGTTTGGGATTTAAGTGTCTTTTTGTCTAGGTTTCAAAGTTTAAAGCAAACAAAAAGAATATGATTCAGAAGATTCGATCTGTAGAAAATTTTTTGTTCTATTAAAGCCGTTAGCATAGGTGTGTGAACTGACTTTTTAAGTCAAATTTGAATCTAAGACCATTTATTTCCTCCTCATTTCTGCGTGCTCTGCTTGTACAGGACTGGGAATCCTGAGACTGGCACTGAGTGGGAATAGCTGCAGATTCTTTCTTGAAATCAGAGGCCAATATATGAGTATTAAGCAATCACCCCTTAGAGCTGAAGTGGTCACTAAATGCGGGTTCTTTAACCATCTTTGTTAAAGTAGTAAATATTCCAGCAGTAACGGATGTGAATTGCTAGAGAGATCTTTGTCCTTGGCTCCATCTTCTAGTTATGCAGGTCAGCAGGAGCATTTCCTTTGCCTTGGTGAGGGGAAAAGTTAGAAATAGCAACTAAAAGAAATCAAATAAAAAAATCAGTCTGTATATTTTCACAGGCTGGACACAACTCTCATAGACTTTACCGACATGAAGTGCCAACGAGGGGATTTAAGCTTCATTTTTAATGGTGATGCCGCACCCTCTGAATCTTTTGTAGTTTTAGACAATGAACAAAAAGTTTACCAGCGAATACATCATGAGGTAAAGATCCGTGTGAATGTAGCGTGTGAAATACCTCAAGCTTTTACTTCACGTCAGAAGTCTGCCTTGCTTTATTAAACAAAATGCACCTCTCAAAAAGATCCAAACAAGCTCCAAAGAAACGCAAATCAAAGAATTTTTTTGTTCAGTTGTTGTAACTTCAGCTGTACGGGTGACATAAAATTTTGTTGTGAAAAACAGTGCTTTTGAATACAGACTTCTGAATGAGGAAAAAGCTAGAATGTGAATCTTTTGGAAAAATCTTTTGTTTCATTCCGAACAAGCAAATATGTTTTAAGTTATGACGCGTGCTACTTTTAGTCTTTCCAGTGGGCTTAATTTAGGTGTCCTCAGGTGGGTTTTCAAGCTTGCTTGTTGCTGCTTTGCATCTGTCCGGTCACGCTGTGGCCAGTTTAGTTGTTACCGGTGCCAGGGTGTGACGCGTCAGACCCCTTATATTTAGTCACGTGCTTAATGGTACCTTTATCCCCAGTCACTGAAGCATATGGATCTTTGCCCGCGGAAAGGGTGTGGCTGCTGAGCTGCTGGATAAATCACGCTTGGATGCTTTATTTGCATTAATATTTAAGATTAAACTATTTAGTAACCATTTGGCCAGAGCTTCGATAACAGTTTTAAAATGCAGGAAATGCTAGTTCTGGGAAAAGTTCCAGAGGAAAAGGTTTATTGATTTCTTTTTTCTTGTTCTTCTTTTCTTTTTAAGAAGACACAATCATTGTTATTGTTAAGTGCTATTCAGTATTTGGGAATTTTTATTCTAGGAATCTGAGATGGAAACAGAAGAAGAGGTTGACATTTTGATGAGCAGTGATATTTACTCAGCAACATTATCGACCAAATCAATTACCTTCACGCGTGCCCAAACGGGATGGCTTTTTCGAGAAGACAAAACAGTAAGCTGAAAGAAAATTTCAGACTGCATTACTGGAGACAAAATAGTTCCAGTAGCCTTGTGATGATGTGGCTGGGAAGAAGTAAGGAGTAAAATACTAAGGTGTTCAGGACAAAGGAAAAGTGTCTCCTCACCCCCAACTGTCACTAGTTTGACTGTGTAGAATATATACGATGGACTGCCTTCAGAAGAAAAAGGTAGCCTGGCCAAAAGATAACAAACTGTAGCTCTCGGGCAGCGGGGAGAACAGGTTCCGCTATTGTAGAAGTGTATGGTCTCGGCAAACTCATCCCAGGGCGTGCAGTAAGGAGTCTGTGCGCTCCTGGGTCGGAGAAATGCAGGGAGATGGGAGTGTTGTGGGGAGTCCTTTGGGTGTTCCTTCCCCTGTTGCCAGTCTGACTGGGGTACAAGTCCTCAGCTGTGAAAAAATTGGAGCGGCCACCGTCGTAACTCCTTTGAGTAGGAAATTGCTGTCTTGTGACTCACTCTGAAGGATTTTGTGTTCATCTGGATCCGTCCAGGTAGTGCCATTCATCACCAGTTTTCATCTGAGCTTGTATTTCAGAACTCTTTTCCTTTCGACTACCAAATCCATAAATTATCCTTTAACACAGGTTGCCATCGAAGGGGATTTTAGTCAGATTTCCCTTGGCCACTCTTAAATTCTTAAACAGTCTTTTTTGTTTCCAAAGTTTCTAAAGTTTCCATTGATATGATATGTCCCTTCCTGACGGAGTCCTTGCGTTTGTGCTGTACATTCCTTACTGGGATTGTCAGCTGATCGCCTGTGTGGTTGCTTGTGTAAATGACGACATTTAGATCCTGAAGTTACCTTACTGCGCTGAAGTGCAATTATTTGGATATACAAGAATTTAAATGGTTTTGTTATCTTCTGTGAGTCATTAATGTCCAATTCCTTTCGTGCAGGAAAGAGTAGGAAACTTTTTGGCAGATTTCTACTTGGTTAATGGACTTGTATTAGAATCAAGGAAAAGAAGAGAACATCTCAGTGAGGAGGATATTCTTCGAAATAAAGCTATCATGGAGAGCCTGAGTAAAGGTGGCAACTTAATGGAACAAAATTTTGAGGTATACTTAAGTAATTCTTCACAATATGTGAATTTTTGCTAGGAGAATAGTCTTTCGCACCAGTCACTTAGCAAAATCTATAGACAGTGTTTTTATTTTATTTTGGTTGTCTTAATTTTAAAATAATAAATACGGCTTACAAATGTAATCATGGTGAATCATCAATGAATTATCCTGATTAGTGCACGCATGGAGGAATTTCTGTGATTATGGTGGATATTTCAGCCTTAATTTCTCTCTTAGTAAAAGATAATGGGTTTGGCTGTGGCAAACCACTTGAACTTCTTTAGACCAAATGTTTATTGTTCAGGGGATTGTTCGGAATGCCTTTCTGGTTTTCTTTTCAATCGTGTTTTCCATAGCTTCATTAAAATGGACTAGGGCTGTTATTACCACCATGAAATCAAGAGCTATTCAGAATGAGCCAGACATCGTCTGGCAACATGCGTGCAGCCTTTTAAAAATGATAATTTATTTCTCTATTAGCTTGGGCTTTGTTATTTGTTATTCAGACACTTGAATTAACTGATTAATTGATGTATAAACCAGCCAACTTCTATGTAAAATACAGCTTGAGGCCAGATACCTAAATGGAGACTATGAGAGCAGGAGGTAGAAAAGCCCAGTGAAGTATCAGCTGCAGACTGGGTAGACTGCGTTGCTGTTCTTCGTAGAACTGAAGTACAGTTCTATCTTTTGAATGGCAAAATTCTAAGAGAAAATAAGGAAAGATAAACGGTTAAGATGTGTTTCTCCGAACAGCCCGTCAGACGGCAGTCGCTTACTCCGCCATCGCCCAATACAATCACATGGGAAGAGTACATATCTGCTGAAAATGGGAAGTAAGTATTTTGTACTGGCGTTAACTTCCATAGACACCTTTAGATTATTGCTTTGGGGTGGTGGGGATTTTTTTGGATTTGGTGGGGAATTTTTTTGTGTGTCTGCGCGTTCTTTAGTTTGCGGCTGCTTTTTGTAAATAGTTTTCTGGAGACAGACGAACACTGGGTTTGATGTCTCGGATGTTTAGCGTGCTTCAGGAGGGTGGCTGGGGAGCTGATGCCTGTATACGTAAACAGCTTTATTGCATCAGCTGGGGATAAAAATCTGGGATGGGTGTCTGCCTAATACCCATGGCTTGAAATGGAAACGTTTTGAAAATACGTGCACCTAAGCTGGCTTCATTTTTTGCTGTTTTTAGAGGAAGATTTTCTGACTAATTCATTGCTGTATTTAATTTATCTTTACTTATGATAGTAATAAATAATCCAATGCACCACATTTAAAATAAAAGTTTATGATTTAATGTAACTGTAGTAGCAGCAGCAGTGTACAAAAATGCACACTCTGGAATACAAGGAGACAGATCTCCTAGTACTGCTCAGATCTTTGCCTGATGCTCTGCTCTAGGTCTGTAACCAGGTAGCAAACAGCTGTAATTTAAGTTAATTTACAATCGCTCCATTTGTAGAAGATGGAAGCAGCTGAGTTTATTTTCTAGGACTGCATGCTGCCTAGCGCTCGAATGTAGAAGGACAAAAAATGTATGGAGTGTGTCACATAAGTAAGAGTGGTACAAGTCCTTTCTCTGAAGACACTGGATTAGCCTGCAGTCAGTTGTTACCAGGGAATATGATGATGCTTTTTTTTTAAAAAAAACTAATTTAATTTTTAATGTATTTGAGATTGAACGGATGTTCAAGCAAAATAAATAGGTTATGCTTGAACAGCTGTTACTCTTGGGACAGAAATATGTATGTACGTAAGATTTTGCTTTGTTCAATAATCAGATTAACTGAAGGGAGTTCAATGGGAAATCTAGGGTTCTAGTTAATAGAAAGCAAAAGAGGAAAAGATTTGTTGTCTCTGTCCCTCTCCTATAACAGAGTTTTGTCCTGTGTTTCCCAGTATTGCCTTCAAGTGAGAGTAAAATAGCTCTTCCGCTTTCTCTGCGACTGTTTTGTATTTTAGGCTGAAAGCAAATTAACCTTTTTTCTAGTTCAACTTAGTACTTTGTTCACATAGAGGCTATTTTAATTAACATCTGGAATCAGCTGTATATATTCCTGGGTCACTGTCATGTTTTTCTACAGTGTTTATCAACATAACGTTTATGGGAATTATTTGAAGATTTTCTTAAGTCGTTTCCCTCACTGGTTTTGTCTCGTCTCTGGCTTTGGCAGAACTCAGATGGTTACTGCCTCGGCTTTCCTATGCATAGCTTTTACTTTTAAAGTATTTGCTTTATTGTAGGGGTTCTTTACAGACATTTTCAAACCCGAGTCTTGCTTCCTTCCTTCCTTTAAAACCTAAATTTCACCAAGAGAAAAACTGACTTGGTCTTTCTCCCCTCCACCTTACAGAGCTCCTCATCTGGGTAGAGAGCTGGTCTGCAAAGAAAGCAAGAAAACCTTTAAAGCCACGATAGCTATGAGCCAGGAATTTCCCTTAGGAATTGAATCGTAAGTCAAAGTTACTGGTCACGAATGTTATTTACACACAGGAAATGTTTTAATGTGCTGATGAACTGCAAAACTCTTCCTGTCTTCAGAGCGGGGAATTTGGCAGTTGAAAACCTGTGAATGGAGTCGCCGTCAGGGAATACACTGTCCAATTAGAGCGCTCGGTGCTGGCGAGCCTGTTACTGGAAGAGCCACGCGCTCATCTTGGCAAGCCCAGCGGTTTGACTACATTTAGTGTTAACTCATCCCAGTGCTGATGCCTCTGATCCTACAGAACTCTCCAATGTTTTTTGCCCACGACATGTTTTAGCACAAAGCTGTGTCCTCTAAACCAATACAAAATGGCGTCGGGTTCCTCCTGTGCCTGCAGAAGAGGGTGTGGGGCTCTGTGCTCCGGTCTCTTCTGTGAAATGAGGTCAAGAAATTAATCTCTTGATGTTTCCTTGTGGAAACCACGCCTGTGGTAACGCGGTATGGAACCCTAAGAACTGAATGTGAGGACGCTGATACTGAAGCTCTAATAGATAAGCATGACGTAATTTTTCAACTCCTTTTTTATCACCTTGCTCTTTGAGTCATTTTTATCTTTTTCTAGGGGGAAAGCTTGTGAAACAAGAATTTGTAATGAAATCTGTTTTCCTTTTCAGATTGTTGAATGTTTTAGAAGTAATTGCACCCTTCAAGCACTTTAACAAACTTAGAGAATTTGTTCAAATGAAGCTTCCACCGGGCTTTCCTGTAAAATTAGGTAAGATGACCCCAGCAGCTCTTGTGGCTTTATATTTCCAAAATGTGTGTACGTATTCATGCAGTATATTTGAAACTGGGGGGGTGGGGGTGTTTGGAAAAGACCTCTCTTACATAAGTGTGTTGCTGTAGATTTCAGGAGAACATGGTTAAGTTCATGGAAGTAACATTAGGTGTGAAATCTGCAGCTGAAAGGTGAACGTTGTCCCAGTTAGGAGGAGAGCTCTGTAACGTGGGTAGTAGTTAGATGTATGTGGATATGCTGAATGACCCTTGCATTAAAGGATGATCTCAGTCACGAGTGAAGTATTTTGTAGTGGTTTTGTTTCTTTTTCCTCGAGGATTACTGGTGATGTATTTTTCTCTTACAAATAAATAGAAAACTATTAGACTTCTAACAAAACGAAATGTATAAAGCAGTTTATTCACAGCATAGATGATCACAACAGAAATTGCCAGAAAGTAACAGTAGCTTTTCTGAGTGTTAGAGGATTTCTTGCGTACCAGCAAGCGGTTTCTGAACAGACTATGTTCTTCCTCCTATCGTATTTGCACAGCTCTGCTTATTGAGGATTGAGTTTTTGCTCAGCTCATTAAGTTAATTCACGGGCAAGCCAGTTTTATCGAGGATAACTTGTAAGTGTTCAGCCCCGATTCAGATTGGAAAAGGGTTCTGTTTTAAAGCAGACATTAAAAACGCTTGTCTTTTCGCATGGATTTGCTCACCTGAGGCCTGTGTGTGGCAAGGTTATTTTACCTTGTCTTGTCTTCAGGGTGATGTCCTCTATTTGAACAGATTCATCCGTATGTTCACAGCACCTTGGTTTCCATGTCGTCAGTCTGCATCAAGAAAGGAAAACCACTGAATTAATAGTAGTAACAGTTTCTCAAATGGTGTATTGAGTTGGGTGCTGCTTCCGCACTCAGGGTGTCTGAAATAATGTTCTTTACACCACCTCCGTTTCTGAGAGCTTTGAATTGCCGTTGTATAGAATTCTGAACGAGTTTCTACATCTTCAGCAAGTCTGAAGTTATGAAGCTTTAAGTAACAGTTGGTAATTTCTGGTTAAGCCTGTATTTCTTTGCTCTTCATTGTCCCGTTTTGCTTCCTCTCTAGATATTCCTGTATTTCCCACCATCACAGCCACTGTGACTTTCCAGGAGTTCCGTTACGATGAATTTGCTGACTCCATCTTCACTATTCCCGATGACTACAAGGAGGACCCCAGCCGTTTTCCCGATCTCTAACTAAAGTGGAAGTTTAATGGTGAATAACAATACCAGCGCACCGCAGTGAGAGCAAGTGGATGCAAGTAGCCCACAGATATAGGTAGAAAAGTGGGTCGTAAAGGAAGGGATAAACTTGATAATCCAGAAGAAAAGGGAACACGCGTCAAATGACTGATGTACCGATACTAATGTAGTTCCTGATTTACAGCAAGTCTCCTGATGTGTCCTTCACACTTTTATACATCCAGTACTGCAAGCGTGGTAGTCTGACACCTCGATGACCCTGAGAATACGTAACAGCTGTGAGGACTATCATTCGTTTTTAAATTTTTTACATTTCTCGGTGATACAAAAAGCACTCTTGGACCATTAGCATAAAAGTTGACATGTCTTAGCTGGATATTAGCCCTATAAAACATCCCACCGTACTTAAGATGACCGTATTATATTCTTTCAAGCTTTGTTTTCACAAATTGTAAACTATGTATCATGATGTATAGTTCAGTAATTTGAATGTTAGTTGAACGTATATTAGAAGGAATGCGTTTTCTGTAGATGAATGAACCAAATGGTAACCATTAAACTGTTGCATTGTCATACCGCAATACACTTCAGAAATAGCACTCGCTCTGCAGGGAATGAGGTACCTCCTCTAGCACCTTAGTGCAGTCCATTGCGGTGCTATCCATGTCTCTGACCCGGCCGTTCCTGCGCTCAGCTCTTCGTTAATCTTCCTTTCCGTGGCTCCGCACTGACCTCCTCGTCACCACGCTGGCTTGGAAGTCCCCGCTGCGTCCCGATGCTGTGTTGGTTAGCGAGATCGAGGTTCCTTACCTAGAAATCGTCACTTTTTTCTTCTTTTTTCACATTCACTTGGGAGACTTGCTCCATAAAGGTTGAGCGTCAACTAGGTTATCTTGTGTTTGTATTCAGCAGCCACTCGCCGGCGTGGGGTGCGCGCAAAGCGTTGCTAGGACAATAAGCTCAAGCATCAAATCTTCATCTAAGAAAAAGTTTCTCTTGAAGTTAGTTTAATTGTAGTGCACATTGAATAGGGCTCACGTCGGGAGGTTTTATTTGCGAATGCTTAGGATGTTTCCGGACTAATTTCCTTCCTCTTAATATTTTGAGTAGGTCGACGTTTCAGCGGTCTGGCTTCTTGAGCTTATTCTCATTCCAAGTGGTTCCAGTCTCCTAATTTGACAATAATCCAGCTTTTTGGTTTGTTAGAAAGAATTTGTGCAAAAGGCTAATGGTGCTATTTGTTTGTATTAAGAAATTTAGATTAAAGTGCTGTGGTGTAATTGTACAAAAATGTAAATATTTTCAAAATTATATTCTTTGTGCACTGTAGTTAAAACTTTTTCTGGAAATCAATAGAGTTAAGTATCGAACGTTATTATCAAGAGTACTACCAGTGCTTAGTAAAGGCAACCAACCTAACTAACCGTGCAGGTGATAAACGGAGATGGCTTATCACAAGGCAATAAAAGCTGACTTGCCAGGCACGTCGCCAGAACGTGGAAACACACGTCTGAAGCAGACATTCCTTGGAAACTTCTGGAATCCGTCTGTGTAAAACCCAAAGAGGCTGCTCTGGAGACGTAGGGTGTCCACTCCATAAGTCGAGTCCTAGTGCGTCGCTATCGGCAAAGTACAGACAAACTGAAAATGGGGAGTCGAGGTTGATCCTCCTCCAGCATCACCGGAAAGCTGCAGGTGTGACAGGTGAGTAGCGTTTACTTTGCTGTCTGCGATTGATAGGCTGGAGGTAACTCAAAATCAAATGGAAAACAAAACTGAGGGGAGAAAAAAGCAAAGGGAAACGTGGAATTGTTGTTACTCTTGAAGTTCTGTGTCAGTAGCAGATGTTGAACATTGGGCAGGAACGATAGAACTTGTTCTCCAAGTAATTATGAATTCCTGGAGTGTTTCACATCTGGGGTATGAGCTGACCCCCACCTCGTGCTCCGCCTTAGAGCCAGCTGAGATCCTTCTGGGAGAGGCCGGGCCCGGCTGCGTGTGGGGACTGAATTACCCGTCCCTGCCGGGGGTCAGGACTACGTGTCAGTGGGGCCAAGCAGAGGTTCCGCCCGTCGCCCTCTTTTACAGATGCCGGTTGCGGGGCCGAAGGTTCTGTGTAGTGGTGCTGGGTCGGGTCCTGCGCCGGGCGGGAGGCGGGAGCAAGTGCGGGTGCCGTACGGGAGCACCGAGGCGCAAACGCAGAACGGCGTTTCTTCGTAAGGTCAATGTTAGAAACCCTTTTTCTCAGTATTACAGGGCCAGAACCGTGTGTTTCATGTGAATTTGCGTTTTTGGTTATTCCAAATGGCCGCCGCAGGGCTGGCTGACGCAGGAAGGAGCACGGGTGGCCGGAGCGCGGTGCTATAGGCAACGCAGCGGCCGCAGCGGGCTGGACTCTAGACCTCGAAAGAGCAGAGCTTTCGGTGTAGCCTGGCGTAGAAACAGAGGGCTCCGTGTTCTCCGTCTGCCCGCAGAACAGCCCCTGTCTCTCCTGGTGGCAAATGAGTGGTCTGACGCAAAGCCCGCTGCGGCTTGTGGACGTGTCTGTGACTTCCACGGGCTGGCGGCAGATGTGGAGGGGTTTTTTAACCTTCGTGATTACACAACTAACGACTTTGATACAATTTTAAGATTTGCAGAAACTTTTTATAGCGGGTTGCTGTACTGGGGCTTGCGCTAGCGTGGCGTGCCAGCGGCGGAGAGCGCAGGCAGATGTGGTTGACCATTGTCTTTTTACATCGTTATGGTGGACGTACCCTGCTCCTTCTTTTCCTCTCTGTGGAGCTGAACGATCTGGCTCCAACCTGATTCTCCAGTTCAGTGACTTTTCCAGATTCCCGAAGTGAGACTCGGTGAACTGTTCTTCGGTACCTTTCCTTCCAGCTTTTGGTGGGGTGTTTTTTGTCTGGAACATTCCTAGCGATGAGTTTGGAAACGTAAAACCTTGGGACAGGTGGTGCACGGTTTCCTGGTGGATACGCTGAGAGCTGCCGGAATCCCCCTGAGCAGAGGGACGTCGGGCCGAGCCTCCCGTAGGGACTCGCGGGGAGGTGCGGTGCCGGCAGCCTCACGGTGCGGGTGTGGTTCTGCGGTGGTGGCTCTGCCCACACCGATAACAAACGTTTTATCCGCTTGGCTGTGTTTCACTTGCGAGGGTTTTGGGTTGCCCTGATGCAAAGCGCATGTTGGGCGGTGGGGGTGC
>JMFS01041647.1:0-21302 GCA_000699545.1 Podiceps cristatus | reverse complement strand
TGTCTGTGCCCAGTTGCTGGGAGGAGCCACACTATACCTATGTGTGTGTATGTATATATGTATAAAATTACAGACGCACACACACACACATATATATATATGGATGGCTGCTCACTAAGTGCACTTCCACCCTGCTCAGCCAGGGCAGGGCAGTGGGATGAGGCTGCTGTGTGTTCCTGAGTGCTCTCCATGACTGGCCATGTTACCTGTGTGGCCATCTATGTATACATGTTTAAGTGGTTTATGTGTGTATTGGTGCATGTGCCTACTGGGAATACAAGCTCAGCTTGGCTACTGCTTGGACCTGGGGGCATGTAGCTGTGGCAGCCTCACCTCTCAGGATACCAGATCTGTCCCAATTTTCCCGTATGAGTAGACATGTATTTATATACATATATATGCATATGGATATACATGTACAATATAGATATCATATAAATAGGTATGTTTCATAGGGTGTTTATATAGCGCAGTATTTCTACCCATAGAATTGAGATAAGAGAGCTTAAAGCAGACAGGCATCAGCTTTCTCCCAAAGCATCTGCACCTAAAAAAATAAATAGCAGTTACACTTTTCTTTCAGAGATTTCATGTTTCTCGCACCCTACCAGTAAGCACATCTATACTGCAGCAGGAGGTCTGGTTACAGTATTGGTTGGCATTCCTCAGATACCTTGAATCAAATTAGCACAGGTAAGGGCAGCAGCAGAGATCTGCAAGTTCTCCTGTTTTTGCTGAGAGTTTGGTTTCAGCTGTATTAGCAGCTGAGCTAATACCGTGGTGTGCTGCAGGTAAAAGGATGAATTCCCGTCTCCTGTCACCTTCACTCTTCTGCTCCCTTCTCTCCACCACGTACTCATTTTCAGGGATGGCGAACGACATTCATTCTGCACATCTTGTGATCCCCTGCCCTAAAAGGCCACCACAGATGATGCCTTTTTGCAGTACAGCCACCAACTGCAGGCAAGGATTTGCAAAATGGGGGGCTGCGAGGCAGAGCACAGAACAGAGTAAGGCGGGCCCATGGTAGGCTGTTTGGGTCTTCGTGATCACCGAGCAACACACGAAAGCAGTAAAAAGTGCTGCCAGAGTTCAGACTGTCTGGAAACATGGAGATCTAAAACCAGGCTGACATCAGGTGCCAGTAAAATTAAGCTACCTTCTGGTAGCTTCATTTCTGACAACAGCTACTTCTGAAACACTAAGTATTTTAGTAATCTGGGTTATTTCAGCTGGAGGGAGTTTGCTGCTAAATCAGTAATAGAGAATTTTGAGAAGAATTTTTTACTTCATATAAAAGTGAGACACACAAGCAGCATGTTTTTAAACACAGTCTAAAAAGACATCAACATTGAAAAATGAAGAATGACCCTGAATGGGAGGGGGGCGGGGGGTGAGGGGTGGAAGTGGAGAGGGTAAACAGATCAACAATCATGTTGTGATTGGGTGGTATTCAGGTTTAGGCATATTACCACTGGCCTCTGTTTCCCCCAGTGCAATGGGATGAGAGAAATGGTATCATGATAATACAGCCCTTTCTAAAAAAGGCCACGGAGCCAGACTGCTAACCATATTTAGAACCTCTAAATTACGATTGGCACCAGCAAGCCTTGGTTGTCACCTACTGACATTTTGTTCAGCCCTAAGAATGAAAACACATTTGTCTGCACTGTTTCAAATGATGAGAGTCACTGTGGACTCGCAGATATGGAAAGAGGAAGATAAGGCATTAAGCAGAAGTTCATCGTGACTTAGGATCTCAGAGCTGTCACAGCCAAAAGATGTTGTTCTGTGTTTCTGAGGTGGTGAAAAGTGGTTGCGTACGGCAGCAGGGTCACAAGAAGTGTCTTTGCAGCCAGATGGGGTGAGCACCCACCAGGGAGAAGCAGCACCTGCCCCATCTGCACCCCTGAACCTCACTGACATGTAGTAGTACCCCTATGTCTGTACTCACCACAAGTATGAAATGCTCACCATGAAACTCATGAAAGTCACCGTGAAATGCTTTAATGGGTCCACGCTGACAGTTAAACATGACTGCTCTCCTTTGCTTCCTCAGGTTTGGCTGAGGACGGGTGACACTGGGAGCTGCACCCTTTGGGCTTTCTCCCGGTAGCTGGTGAGACCCTTTCCCTGTGCAGTGGAGGGGCTGGAGCTGGGGAGTCTCCTGGGCATCCCTGGGAGGCCAGCGGGCAGATCTGCCCATCTGCTCAGCTCTGGGCCATTTCCGCTCTCCTTCTGCCCACCCCTGCCCAGATAGATGGGAAACCCACCATTGCTGTCTGCCCCAGCTGTCGGAGTTGGTGACGATGGGAACCCGGGGCACAGCTCCAACAGCAAATACCACAAACTGGTGTGGGCACCAAGGGGAGTCAAGTTATAAAGGGCAAACCTCCATCAGAGAGCATCAAGGAGCTGAAACAAGGCCCTGGGAAGGGTTTTGATCTTCTCACGCAAGGGGCACAGAGTATTACTGGTTCTGCCTCTCACATTTTCTCTGTGAAGTATTGCTCCAGACGTGACAGTGTTAACAAACACAGTGGAAGAGATGGCTCTGTAAGCTGAGCTACGTGGTCACATGCACGGGTTTTATTTTTAACATCCCAAAACTACTTAATGTTTCTGCCTGGGCTTGCTCTGTGTCCTCCCATTCTCTCCTTTTTCTTTGCTTGCAGTTCTCCCTTACCCACTTCACTTCAACCCAGCCGAGCACAACCAGGAGAACAAGTGTTTGGTAGACACACAGAGACTCTATGATTAAGGTAAGGCTTTGTAAATAGAGTTGGAGCCTTTATTGGTCAAACATTATGCAATGCAATGGTTACTGTATTGAGCTATGAAAACCAAGATGTCTTCAAAACAGCCTTAGTAATTAAGATGAAGTAGAATAATCAGACACAAGATGCCTTAAATGACACCCTAAAACAGAGGCAGCTGGTAACTGTGAACTCTTCTACGACATGCTACTCTAAAAAAAATAAAAAATAAAAAATAAATGCTCCATAATACATTCAGTGGATTAGCCATAGTTTGCAGCACTGTATCTGGGGTTTTAAAAAAACTAAGGTGCTGGTTCTAAAATGAGAGCTTCAGTAGCAGGACAGATGATAAATCAAAAATCCAATTTCTGCAATTTTCAAGAAACTCTGAGAGAAGTAAGATAAGGAGATACAGTAAGGGTCAGAGGAGAGGCAAAAGCAATCTTCTGGCAAAAATGCTAAGACTTAAAATACAGTGAGTTTTGCAGATTCAGGCTACAAACTGTATGTTTGTAGGCCAGACTGAATAATAAGATGATGAAGTAAGAAGCACAAATGTTAGAGGTACTACTGTACCATTTAGAGTTGTGGCTGCTTAGCTATTTTTATTCAGGAATCTTTTCTCTTTTGTTTTTATGACTTAGACCTTGACTGATAGCTCTGAAATTCTCTATGTGGGGCACCTGCCTTGGGCTGGGTTTCTTTTGTTTTGCTTAAAACCATTTACTTGATTATCTCAAAAATTTTCAGAAAAGTATGCTAATGAGATTGTTACCAGGGCATAAAATAGAACCTGAGCCCAAAGGAGGAAAAAAAAAAAAAAAAAACCAACAAAACAAAGCACCAAAAACAGAACGGTAGAATACAGTTACCCACGTGATGTGACATTCTTTTTTTTTTTTTTTTTTTTTTTTTTTTTTTTCCCCCTCAAAATGCAACTAAAGTGGAACCTGTTATTTTAAAGCACTCGCTGAACTCAAACCAAAACCAAACCCATTTCCCAGTTAGCGAAGCAAAGTTTGCCTGACTGTGCCTCTACCAAGGACAGCACAGGGACTCCTCACATGCAGGAGGAGCAGCAGAGCAGCTCCATGCCACAGCCTCCCCATTCTCTCTGTCCCGCCTGTCTCCCACACAACTCCCCAACATCCCCAGCACAAGACCCAGCCGCCAGCCCAGGGAACCACTTCAGCACCTGTAATTTTGGGGTGGGTTTGTTTCAGGTGAGCTATGGCTACGTTGCACCAGGTAGGGAGGAGCAAGAAATACTGGTGGTCCAGGTATTACAGCAGGGAGTGCAGTGTGGGGTTTCTACCAGCCGGACCCTGCGTTACTTGTGCCGCACTGCTCTGAACTCTCCCCTCCTTCTCCCATAACAGCACCAGTGCATTTCACTGGACAGAAATTGTACTAACAAGTCTCAGTGCCTCTCTACTGCATGCACGCAGCACGGATATACCAGGCAAAGGAGAGGCTGCAGAATGCAACAGCTTCTCTTGAGCTCCACAGTCCTGCATGCCAGATTTACGGAGCTCAAGAGAAGCTGAAGTGGGAATGTGAGCAGCACGTGTGCTCTGAAAGAAAAGCAAGGAACCTGCCTGACTGATGCACTGTACTGTGGACCTACGCCATCCTTGTAATTTTAAAGCTTTTTTTTTTTTTTCAGTATAAAGCAATTCCAACCTGTTCAGTAACTCTGAACCGGTGGTTATTGCCATGAAATACCACAAGGTCAACAGCTGATCCTGAGCTAGAAAATAGAGGGACCAGCTCCCTAATTGTCACAGCTTCATCCTTCCATCTTTGGGCTGATCTAACAGGTCAGTTGTCTCACGGAAAACCTTTTCACTCTGGGGATTTGAGGTTCACCAGAAGAATCATCCTAGAATCAAAATGCCCCTATAAAACCCATATGGACTTGTTCAGGGTCTGAGCCTCAAAGAAACTATGTCTTGCTTGTGCTTGCTAGAAATTTATTAGTTATTAATGAAGATTTCATCTATAGCTTTAATTCTCCCTCTCCACCTATCCTGGGCTGTACCATATTCACTGCCTAACTCATTTAAAGCTCAGCTGGAAAGTTGTATGTGCCAGATCAGTCCGAACAGCAATTGCAAAGCAGGCGTGCCATGAAGGACAGTGACCAGCTACACCAAACGCCAAGGTGTAGGTGTCCCTGCTGTGGGTGTTGAGATGTGGGGCTTAACTCACTTCCAGGGGTCACTGTGATTCAAGGTGGTGGCATTCTTGGGTTTGCTTTTTATTTTGTATCAAAGGACGGTACTTCAGAAAAATTAGGCTCCTGAGAATTATGTACAAATGCAGTACAGTACTCTTTCCAATGGCATAGTGTTTTCTTCCTCAGCTCCAAGAAATAATTATATCTGTGTAGCAAAAGGAGACCCAAGCCTGATTTCTTGCTGAGGTTGTTAAGTACGTAGTGATTGAGGAAGACCGCTGCACAGAAAGAAAAGAAAATCTCTAGTTCAAGGAGACTTAGATGCTCTCCTAGAAAATATGATTCTACAGCTGCCTCTGCCAGGGTTTTTGTGCAGGAGGCATGCAACTGCAAGTGAAACATCAGAACCTGAGGATCTCCATGCTTGGTGTGTATACATAGATAGATACATATTTATTTATATAACATATTATATTTAATTCTATTAAAAGTACATCTCTAGTACTGCAAAGATAAATTCATTATTGGTCATGAACTCCCTCAGATACTAAGTCAGTAAATATATTGAAAAACCCTGTAAGGAAATTAACAACTCTGTATTCACCTCAGAATTTAAGTATTATGAAAAAAAAAAAAAAAAAAAAAGATAACCACCACATACTGGGTAACAAGGATAACAAGGATTAAAATAAACAGAGAATGTCTCCTATCTGCTCTATACGCTTCACCAAAAGTATTCACATTCCTTGGAAATATGTTTCTGTTGTAACATTATATATAACTTTAACATTCTCAGCTCCAGTATTTGGATGCAAACTTTACAGAATTTTTTTAAGAGCTTCTTATCATGTTGTAAATCTTAGTATGTTTTATGTTCATTTGCAATCTCATCTCAGAAGCACTCTTTAAGGCAACTATCTGGGGTTTCTGGTGGCCCTTTTCGATGGCTCTTTAAAATGGGAGCCATTCCTTGATTCTGTGCGAAGAGCTCAGATATGGTGTATAACCGTAGTATATCATATGATCAGTCACGTGTAGCAAATATCAAATAAGAAAACAGTTGTATTGTTTTGGCTCATTGACTGCAACTGAATTAAATACATATTTACTGAAAATAATTTGTAATTGGTTTATAGACTGTAAGTTATTGTCACCGATCAGATATGCTCCAGACACAGACATATCTGAAGTTAAAATAGCAGCTGTATATATTTAAACCTTACTTGATTTGCTGTCATGACAGTCTAAAAATAAAGATTTACCAAAGTGGACAGACTGTGGACTGTCATTTGCATCCTTTCTTTCTACAGTAGCTTGAACATGATTCAAGTAAGCATTTCTGTTTGGTTTGGGTTTTTTTTTCCCCTAACTCACCTCCTACGAAATTGTGCAAGTTGCAGTGAAACAAGAAGTGTACAGGTGTAGAGAAATACTTCATCACCTGACATATCTGTGTGTCACCTGCCCCTGGATGTTATGTATTAAACTTACTGAGGCAAGAATTCATAAACTTTCTGTGCAGGGTTTTGAAAGTTGTAGTTTGTGTACTGACAATAATACCATCAACTGAACCACAGAGCTGACTACATAATCAATTAAAATACAGAGCTCCAGATAACCAGCATGTCAGAATAGAAGCAACATTCAAACCCTGATAAATATCAGAAAAGCTTTTTCTCTCTTCTTCCTGTCCTCCAGCTTCACAGATTTGACAATAAGAAGAGAGGTATAGAAATCATTTGTCTGATAGAACAGCATATGCAAGTTAGAGATGAGGTAAACTCAACTAAAAATGGCAGATCTGAATAGTGACAAAGACTTATTCTGGATCTAAATGCTCTGATATGGTCATCTCTGATAAAGAAAGCATGTGTTTTCTTTCTCTACACATGATTCAGATGGGGTTCATTTCAGCATACAACAGTGTGAAAGCAGGCTCCTCTCCAGAAAATTTGCAATCAGCCCTTTCTGTGGTTTTGGAGAACCATAAGGCCTGTGCCTCAGATGTATATTTATTTATCAATTATTTCTCTCTGAGAGTTGGTTTTGGAGTGGAAAGTATTGTTCACACATTCATGTTTTTATTGCAGTGTAATGTACCCAGCTTTCCTCTGACCTTATGCAAGTCATAGCTGGGACTATTTTTAGAGATTATATTTGCAGCAAAATGCTACAAGAATGAGAGCAGCAAGGATGCTGCCAACGTGAAATAAATCCATCTGTATCTCCTGCTGCTTCTCTGAGCCGCATAAAAGTAGATGTAACTAAACAGCATAAAGCGGGAGAGATGCCACACTAAACCACATGTATTTAAGGACTGGATGTGGCTGAGGCCACCCTGGCCAGCACCCTGGTGTCACCTCTGTGTATAAGCCGGGGCTTCCCAAGACAAGGCAGAGAACGTTATAATGGATAGTCACAAAATAGTATTTTTCTGCATTGCTGTCTCAAGCTCTTTCCATGCAAACAAAGGTGAAGCTCCTTGAGCTTTATACTTCAGAATGTAAGTTCATCCCTAGGTAAAGGGAACATGGCGGACTTGTTCCTTTACTCTGCAGGACCAAGGAGGAATGGGATTCACTAAGAGATGTAAACAGATATGGGGCAGTGTTGGAAGCTGCAATGGATGGAACAAAGACGAGCAATTAATGCACATCAAATTCAAACATGAGAGCATGGCCTTTGGTGAGTGCAGGATATATGCACTGCCTTTCCCAGACATCTTTCCTTCTCCTGCGTTGTTCATGACTTCCGTTGCCTAGTTGTGAAAGATGAGAAGTTAAAACAGTGCCTTCCAGAAGGAGAGGGGAAGCAGCTTCACGTAGCATCTCTTCCCCTTGAGCCTGGGCCTACTTCCCCTGCAGCACAGCTCTCCTCAGGGCTAGTTCTTTTAAACCTGGTGTTGCAAAGTACTCACATCTAGGTAAATGACGCTACTGTAATTAATTTTCTTTAGCCTTAGAAAAAAACAGAAAGTCTAAGTTATTTTACTAATAATGTATATTTTTTCCAAGAGCCGAATGAGAGTCTGGTAGACCTATGGTAGTTCCTACTGCATAGGAAGTGTGGTGGGAAGACTTGTCGAAAATGTCTTTCTCACTTTCACCAAAAAAAAAAAAAGTGCACTGGGTCCTGTCTGGGAACAGAACTACAGTTCCTCCTTATCATTAGCTTGTTCCCTTCCACAGAGATTCACAGTAGACCGAACCAAGCTGGAATGCAGCGTCTACAGCAAGGAGCAGTAAGTTGGAAGTCTGTACTGTTCTACCTGCAGCGGCTCTTCTTTGGGCCAAGTTATTGATACCAGTTGAAGGTATCCAGGGAAGTAGCTCCAAGTAGTGACTGAGCAGCCTCCAGTTCTCTAATCCAACAACTGCATATGAGGGGAAAGGACCACAGCAGGTCCTACATGTTCCCCCTAAACAGCATCTCTTACAGACATTGTTGAAGAAGACTGCTGGGCTGGGTGGACCACTGGTCTGACCCAGAACATCATTTCTTATGTTCTTAGATTTTTTTACAACAGAAAGCATGCCTCAAGGTAGTCACCATCTCCATTTACTTGCTGTCAGGCTCTGTGCTTCTGTTTTCATAGAATCACAGAATGATTTGTGTTGGAAAGGACCTTAAAGATCACCCAGCTCCACCCCCCAGCCATGGTTCCGCTAGACCAGGTTGCTCAAAGTCCCATCCAACCTGGCCTTGAACACTACCAGGGATGGGGCAACCACAACTTCTCTGGGAAGTGTTTCTCTTTCCCATGTTTAGGTAGCAGTAACAGCTATTGCTGGGAATTATTGCAAGGGTAGAGATATTATGAGCAAGGGCAACTGAGAACTTTTGGAAGCAGGCCTCATAAGTGCATTAATTTTACTAATTAAACTGATCTAATTGACTTATTGGGAAAGAACAAAAATAATGAAAGCAAAGCAGATCAGTGATTCATTCTGACACAAAGCTAGTAATCCGGTAGCGATAACTTTTTATATAAGGATTTTCATATATCATGTTCTTGTACTTATGCTTTTTGTTGTTGGACCTCAGGAAAATCTCACGTCCTTTTTGTATCAAAGTTTTTTAAGGGGAAAAGAGGAAAAATGTATATATATATTTTGAAACTGCATTAATATGGAAAAGTGAGAACGGAAATGCAATCTTCCTTAAGAAAACATTGAGCCTATTTAGAAAATAAAGCTGGTCAAAATTTCTGAAACATTTATTTTGGCATCCTCAACCTATTCTTTTAATCCAGTCTGTTGGTTGCAAAATGTTAAATTCATGGAGCTGCCTGGTGGCAGCTGAATTTATGAAACAAAGACTGGTATTGTTTATTATTTGCTGCCTGGGACCTTTCTTGCTATTTTCTGTCCCCTTGTGATGTCACGAACACCTTCATAAACTGAATCTAAAATATGATCAATGCAGGATCACCTATTCAGTTACAGGTAGCATTTGCATGTAGGACGAACTAAAAAAGTAGAGCAGTGGTGGCCATTTTTTGTAGGATCATGCTCTAAAATAGATCCCAAAGGAACAGAAATGGGTTCTTTCTCAAAGAGGCACCCTGTAAAAGGCATGCTCAGAGCTAACCTCTCCCCTGCTCCATCACAGGAAGGCAAAAGCTCTGTTGAGGGTAGACCTTTGTCACTCCCCTTCTGCCCTAAGTACACACCATGGTGCTGAGCTGAGGATGAGATAAACCGCACCTGCCTTCTTCTCCTCCTTCCTATCTACTTGGCATACACTGGTGACAGCAAGGGGAAGAAAGGTGGAAGCAAGTTTGTAAAAAAAAAAAAAGTGAAAGGAAATGGATTTAACTGGCTGATTATAACCTTGCAACAAGCCCCCACTGCACTCTGGAGCTTCTCTCCAAAACGCAGACTGAGATGTCGCCTTATTCCAGGTTCAGACACCTGAAAGTAGATGTAGCAAGTAAAGCTGCCTGAAGGAATGTCCCCCACAGTCTCTGTTCCACGACATGCAGGCATCATCTAGGAGTGTATGGGCAAATCAGGAAAGCAGAGTAAAGAAGACCAGGCAAATTAGCCTTTACACAGGCTGGTTTCCTCACTGGGAACAGGGATTATGATGATAATCCTCACTCTCAGCCTTGCTGGTGTAGAGCAAAGGGAGGTCCATTTGCATGACATCCATGTCTTTATGGGGGAGATGAGAAGCTGGCCAAATGAACAGTTAATTTTTCTAGACGGGAAAGAAACATCATCTTTCCTACCCAAACAGCATCAAGGAAGTGGGAAGCTCCCTCACTGTGCCTCTTGATTTCAGCAGAACCAGTGTTGGGACAGAAAACAGTTCGCTCCGAAACACTGTCTGCCTCTGCTGGGCTAATGAGTAAGGACCTTATCTATAGCCCCGCTGCTATCAGGCCGCACTGTACCGTGAGTATCAGTGCTGATACATGACTGTATGGAGCTGGCAGTCATTTGCCCACAGCCTTATTCCTGCTAGAGGTGCATGTGAGCACCTAACGTATAGAAACCAAGCATGGACACAGATGGCCTGTGGCCATTCTTGCTCCTTCAGGCAATAACTCTCGTCTTCTTGTCTTTGCTACACACAGCATCGGGCTCAGAAAGCTCCCCCTGGGCAGCACAGGCACTGTGAGAGATGTTTCAACCAGCACTGCCGCGCACCAATTGAGCCCTCCGTCTCCTGCATGGTGATCAGCTGCCGCCTTCACTGCGGGGCCACCTTCCACATGTGCAAGGCAGAGGAGCACCAACTGCTCTGTCCCTTAGAGCAGGTCTCCTGCCTCAACTCAGCCTATGGCTGCCCTTTTTCCATGGCCCGCTTTAAGCTGGCAAAGCACCTCCAGGTCTGTCCAGCCAGTGTTGTCTGCTGCTCGATGGAGTGGAATCGCTGGCCAAACATCGATTCAGACACAACCCTTCACAAGAACATTATGAAGGAGACCTTGAATGAAGAGTGTCTGGACACAGCCTTGGCACTCAGAGACCAGAAGATACTTTTCAGGACTTTGAAAATAGCCGACTTGTTTCCGGAGTGGAGGAAAAAGGATGAAGTGGAAGACCTAATGGATGAAGCCATAGGCAGGGAAGAAGGTGCTGTGGGAGGAGTAGCCTGTGGCTCCCAAGAGGGCGATGACCAGCTGTCCGAGCTGAGCCAACGTGAGCGTGAGGATTTGGCAAAAGACAAAGAGGGAATGGATCTGGGGAGTTACAAAACCTGGGAAAACATTTTCAGCAAAGAGCTCCTGGCTTGCAAGGTAACAGGCTCAGCAGCCACCACAGGCCAAAAGACGGAGGTGGCTTCCAAGAAAACAACATCATCCCCTCATGCTGCCACCTCCTCAGAGAAGGCGAAGGAAGTACCTGACGGTGCAGAAGAGGCAAAGGACCAAAAGCCTGCACAAGTAACACCAAATACAGAAATGACAGGACTGGCTCCCTGGCAAGAAGGGGTCCTGGAGAGGCTGAAGAAGGAAGTTGGTGTAGGTGATTACAATATGTATCTGGTACATCATGGGGGAATGCTCATCCGCTTTGGCCAGCTAGCTGCTTGCACTCCCAAGGAAAAAGACTTTGTTTATGGAAACTTGGAAGCTCAGGAAGTGAAGACCGTCTACACCTTCAAAGTGCCAGTTAGTTACTGTGGCAAAAGAGCACGACTAGGAGATGCACTGGGTCACAAGATACCAACTTCAGACAAGTCGGTGGATACCTCAGAATTGGGAATAAACCTAGAAGAACTACCTAAGGCAAACATAGTTAAATCCACACTGCTGTGTGCACTGGAAAAAGAACTGAAAGGCCATGAGATCTCCGAAGCAAGGGGTATTGATGGTCTCTTTATGGATTTTGCAACACAGACATACAGCTTTCCTCTGGAGCCCTTCTCCTCCAATGCTGTTCTAGCAGATATTCTGGATGAAGAAAGCCCACCAGAACTGCACGTGGAGCTCTACACTGAATGTGTAACCAGAAGACACAACAAAAGCAGTTCAGCTTTCACATTCACTTGCAGTCATTTCTTCAGGAGGGATGAGTTTCCGTCCCACTTCAAGAATGTGCACGCTGATATCCAGTCATGTCTGGACGGATGGTTCCAGCATCGCTGCCCACTGGCCTACTTGGGATGTACTTTTGTTCAAAATCACTTCCGCCCTGATGGACTTAAGGCCAAGGTTATATACAGCAAGCCTCTCAAGACATTTGCTATTAAGCCAGAGGTGGACACCCTCCTTGCTGAATCAGGGAAGTGCAATTCCACAGTGGCTAATCGAGGGAGAAATAAGGACTTGCTGAGCAGCCTTCCAGTGGAAGTGCTCAAGTACATTGCTGGGTTCCTGGACAGCTTCAGTTTATCTCAGCTATCACAAGTGTCAGTGCTGATGAGGGACATCTGTGCCACTCTTCTTCAAGAGAGGGGAATGGTCCTGCTGCTCTGGGAGAAAAAACGATATTCCCATGGCGGTACATCATGGAAAGCTCGCAAAAAGGCAAGTGACTGTGACACTGGGAAAAAGACAGACGAGGGTTCTCTCCAGATAAAACACAAGCATAGCAAGGGATGCTGCATATAAGCATGCAGATATGGAGAAGGTTCACAAAGTTCTGAGTTTGCAGCACAATGTGTCAGGGCGGTCAGGGCTTACAGTTCAGTGCATTTAGCAAAGGTAGGGAGGTGTAAATGGACACCATCTGACTAGCTAAAAGTCCCCACCCAAGCTTGTCTTGGGTAACCTCTTTGCATGTGCACCATTTTTAGGCACTGGAAACTGAGAATTCCTGATATTTAAAGGTTATACATGGGGTTTTGAAGAACTTGAGGTTCATACTTTGTTGTTGTTCTTTACAAGCTGATCTAGGGTATGTCAAAACTAAAACATGCTTCAGAATGCCAAAGGGTAAAGAATGAGGAGAGGTGGCTGTGAAAGGAGCTCAGGCATTCACATCAACCCCCAAGGGCTTTCATGATTAGTACTTCACAGCATTGCCGTGAATGTCTGACTTGTTGGGCTGTGGGGACCTGAGGGAGCGGCATGGGGATAGAAAGCCACCTTCTGCAAAGCTGGTTTCCCACTGTTTGTGCTGGCAAATTACCTCCCTTATTGGCTGCTTGGGTAGTCTCAACAAAATATGTAAACATTGCTCAGTTTAAGTGCTAGAATAATAACAGTGCTGTAATGTTCATTACTTTGAAGTTGCTGATAGATGCTTTGAAAGGTCTTTATGAAGTCAGCTTCCTTTGAGATACATATTACACAATCATGCTGTATATAAACATCTTGGATGCAGCTATAAACATCTTGGATCACATTGTACATGCAATGGAGTTTTCTGTAGAGGTGCGGTGGTCACGTGTTCTGGATCTTCTCATGCCCTGCATTGGACTGGCACAAAAACTGTAGGATACTTTCCTGTTAAAAATGGCAGATGATGACTAAAGCAGCAAAACCAGCAAGTATGAGGTACATAACAATACAGACCCCATTTTAACTTGTTACGCCAGCCCTACACAATCAGATGTTCACTAGCCTGTCCAGTATGAGTAATGCGCACCCACTAGAAACATATATAATTTTAAAAATCGTCATCTATTTTTACTAACGTTCCCATTTTCTCTCCCCAATTTCACTCCCTGTCCCCATACTAGATCTGGCAATTCAGCAGCCTGTTCTCCAGAGTTAACAATTGGCAGTGCAATGACATCGCGTGCATGTCGGAGCACCTGAAGAACTGTCCCTTCTATCAAGTGGAGCACAAGACGGACCCTGTGCTGCTGACTGGCATGTGCGAATCTCAAGAGCAGACTCAAAAGACTTTGGTTTCTACTTTCAAGCGTAGAGTCTGAACAACCTGCTTCCCCTCTGCCACATTTCTTTCAGGGCCCTTGAAAAGAAGATTTGGGAATTTAGGTGTAAAGATTGTTGCTTCCAACTCTCCTTTGGACGTACAAAACTGGCTTCTCCCCATCTGCATTTGGAACACATCGCATTTTTTTTTTCCCTGCATTAATTTAATTGTTCAAACTTCATCCACTGCTCACTGATATCACATGCTTTCTGTTTATGTTTCTCTTCCTTGCTTAATACAGCATCCTGGAGAAAGCAATAAGGATCTTGTTTGAAACAGCATCTTCACAACTTTGAAGGTAGGCTGCTACTCCTGTACCATGTCCCTGAGAGAAGCAAGAGTGGTTAACATGCCTAGCTCGACTAGGTCTGAAACACGTCAGTTTGGGCTCGAAAGACAAGTTCTGGGAGCACAGCAAATGCCCTCCTGCCTGGCAGACCTAGGGATTGCTAACCTATTCTGAGATGTGGGCAAAAGAAAAGGAGCCCCCAAAATCAAGTGAATTAATTGGGACTCAAGAATGCACCGCACAGGCGCAGACCGGTGTTTAGGGCCCTGATCCAGGCAAGCATGCCTAGTTAGCATTGCATTTGAGCACAAGCCTCAAGCTGAGCTCATGGGAACATGCAAACGAAATGAAAGTGAACAAACTTGCTATTTGTTAGAAATAACCAAGTAGCAAAAAGTTTTAGGGGTTCAATTGCCTTTTTGTATTTTTCAGTTAATAACTTTCTCTGTTTTATTTAAAAATCCATTAAAGCCATCAAAAAAAAAAAAAGAAGACATTCTTGGAATGCCTTACCTACTCAGTTTTGCAATTGTAAATTGCAAATTGTAATTGTATACAGTTAGTTAAAGAAAGATTTTTTTTTTTTTTCTATAAAATAAAAGGTATCCAGCAACCCATTCAGTAACAGTATGGATAATGTTTGCTTCAGTTAAATGGGCTGGAGTGTAAGAATTTTTTTCTTTTTTTACAGAGCAGAAGAGTGATTAGGGTTTAGTTGATTTTTTAATAAATTCACTAATTTAAAAACAGAATGTGCATGTTGAGGCAACAGATGAGAGAAAGAGGGCATGTCACCAAGAGCATCTGTCTGATGACACTATTTAAACCCATTTCAGAGGCGCTAATTAGAAACACCATAGTTGTGGTGATGGGTAGGATTCCTCTGAAATGGCGGTAAACTGATTCGACAGCTTAAGGCTGCTGCACAGCCACAGCAGTGCCAACTCACACTCCTTTCTTTTTCAAGATTGTAGTCAGAAGTGTCAGCTCAGGACATGAGGTCTGGCTTTCATCTCACCGTCGTGGGCAGGAGGACCTCACCAGGAGCTGGGACGTCTGCTGGCCTGGACCACTGCTCTCCTCACCTGGGCTTGCCAGGTGAAAACTGGCCCAGGTGGCTGGACACCCACCGCACTTGCCATCCCCAGTCTCGGGGAAGATCTGGGGTGAGGCAGGCTATGCAAGGAGCAGCCCTCTCCTACTGATACAGGTTGCTGATGAACCTGAGCTGAGTGCTTTGTAATCGAAGGCATGAATTGCATGGTGACCGAAACCATGCTGAGTGCAGCTCATCCTTGTCTATGCTTGCGGCTTAAGTGGTCCCTGTGAGATTTATAACCATAGAAGGATGTTTTTCTTCTCCAGACACACATCCTCAGGAACATATTATTTGAGTCATGGGGACAGTGGACTGGTCCCAAGAGCAGGAGTAGCAGTAGTTACAGATATTTTTTTTTTTTAATGTTATTCTGCTTTCTGTCCATAGACATCCTTTCTAGGAAGTCTCATGATGCTTTACACAGGAGAATAAACTTATCTGCACAGGTGTCCTGTGGAAAACATGAGAGGTAGCATCCCACTTTTAAGCAGAGGAAAATGAAGCAAATGAACATGGGGAACCTAAGCTGGCCCAGGAGCAGTTAAAGCTGAGTGCTCTGATCCTTCATCCCATGGCTTAAGCCACTGCGCAAAACCAAACTGCCCATCCTTTAAAGCTGCTTACAAAAACTCACCTGCCCTCAAAACATCCCATGTAACATCTGTTACCCAATATTTTCACTCTGTTTATAGACAGGGAAGGTGACAGAGGTGAGAACATACAGCCAGACTTCCTAAACTGGCATCTACATCAGGGTATCACCCTTCACGTATCATGTACCTAATTTTGACAGATGCTGAGCACCCAACTGTAGCTGCAGACCACAGTAGCTGCAAATGCATGTTCACAAATTGGGTGCCATCTATGCTGGATATGTAAAAATGGAGTCACTTAAAATTGTGGATAATTTGGAGAGGAACAACTTTAAATGATAGGGTCTCAGAGTAAGTCAGTGTTCAAGGCTGGTAGAAGAGACCACGAAAAAGTTAGTTCAGCCTGTGAACTGTCTCTCACCTGATCAGCCACTTAGCTGCTGTAAACTGGTGTAGCTTCCCTGACATTGTGGCTTATGTTAGATGTGAACTGGATTCGTTTTAGCTTTACTGCCAGTGTCACCAGCAGTGTCACTGCTTTTCTGCTTCTGGCCTCCTTCTGTCGACGCCAGAGGATTTTGTTCTTGTATCTCCTTGCTCCTGGAGATGGCATGACTTCCGTTCCAGCCTTATTACCACTGCTCCTGCTTCTTCCCTGTGCAGGAGGTGCCAGGGTCAGGCTACAGGGAGGATGCAACCTTTGCAAATGTGGTGGTTCAGGGTGCAGATTGGAGATAGAAACGTTGCAACCGCTACCTCCTGAGATCAGCCAGGGTGTACATACAATGTCTAGGAGACCGGATCATTTTCCTTCTGGTACTGCCATAGGGTACACAGGAGAGACAAAGCTGCTAATTCACAGAGAGAAAGAGACAAATTTGCCCCTGTCAATACATATGTATACTTCTGTAAACTGCAAATTTGCTTAAGTAGCCTTCAGCATATACAGTAGAAGCTGAAAATCCACAGTCATCTTCAGGTTAGTCTGGTTAAGCCGACCTTGCAAGAGGGAAAGCTGTACAGGCAAGTGGAGATCACCCTTATACCAGTGCGTGCCCACCTGGCAAATGCCAGCTGGTAGCCACTTCCTACTTTATCTCACATTTAACACTAGCGGAGAGCTGTGGGCTGGTGTCAGATGCAGTTTAATTAATTACAAGATGTATGCCAAGCTAGGTCAATGTTGGTGGTCCTGCTTATTAGCAGAGTCAGGAGAAGCTTTGGAGGAACCAAATTTGCCTGCTCTATTCATCTTGGTGAGGACAATGCCAGCTTAGCTAAAAGGCAAGAGGCTTCGATTTGGGTTCAGCAACTCCTTAGGCTCCTAGTTTAAACTCATAATGTGACCGATGGAAATTTAAACTCCACGTTTCAGCATAAGGGATTTCATTAGAAGAAACTGGGCATTTGGTGCTTGTCAAAACAGGTCTTTTGCTGTGGCAGGGCCTGAACTGGAAAAGGGGGCCCAAGTCCAGCAACTGAGGTTGCTCTCGGTCCAGATCACACACTCCAGACCTTCATGGCTTTGATCCCGCTTGTGCAGCCCGCATGTCTTGTGCAGGGCAAGAGCAATACTTTGCACACTCCGGGCTGATGGGTTTTGCATTGTTTCCACTTGTTGGAAGAATAGGAACAGAAATGATGGCATTGTGGAAATCAGAGGGGTCAGAGGAGGGCAAAAAGGCTCAGGGCAAGAGAGTAGAACGATGGGAAACAGGAAAGGTAACGGGTTTGAATAGAGTAGACCTGCCTGATTGTAGGTGTCATGGGGAGAAGCAAGTGGAGAAGGGTAAAAGGGCACACCAATGAAGGGAAGTGGGATGTGGAAGGCGTGATGCAGCTGCAAATGTTTTAGGAGGAGACGGTTCAGACACTAGGAGAATAGGAGTGATATTTAGGAGATCAGAGACATAAGGGGAATAATGGAGAGTTTAGTTTATTTTATTTGGTTCTACTGACAAAGTAAGGTACTTGGATGAGACCAGCGAACTCAGTGAAATGCAGACTTTGTTTTGAATTGTAATTTATACAGTGGACCTCACCCTGTGGCACGGCCTCTGTTCTGGGTTAGAGTATTCAGCCAGTGGATTGTTGAAACAGGAGCTGAGGGGACTTTCTGGATAGATGCTTCTCCTTGAGGAAGCGGCTGGAAATTCCCAATTGGTGTTATACAGTAACACGGGGCAGATGCTAATTCTTAAGGGGTGAAAGGGCAGGTCACCTACTGACATGTACCGTAAGTCCAGGTTGGAGGGAGAAATTACTTGCCGGGCCTCCAACTCCCAAAACTAAGTGAGCACAGATAAGGTGAAGTTTATCTGAACAGTGTTTGTTATTTTGCAAAACTCTGTAACTCCTTGTTGCTTTCTTAAGAATAAAAATTATTATAGTTTAAAAAAAATCCAAGTCTTGGCTTGTTTTCTTAGTTTCACCACATTGATGTTTGCTTTGCTTTCAAATCAGATGTGGTAGTTCCTGCACCCTCGTATTCATTACACTCCTTTCCTCTGCTTCACTCTTTACTATGATTTTCCTGGTTGAAGACTATTATTTGTATTTATTGTTTTTATTTATTTTCTACTTATTTAATTTTAACAATTACTTTTATTTTATCTTTGCATAGCCACTTTCTCCTTCCTGGTTCAGATATTTACTTATATGAAAAACTTTCTCTTCTTTTAATAATCCACTTTCCAGATTGATGTTACATTATATTTACAAACATTTGAAGAAGAGTTTGCTTTGCCGATCTCTCCCCTTCCTCTTCACCTTGTTCATCCAGGTAGCTACAGAGGGATTTTTGCTTCTTTCCTTGGGGTGCAAATTCCACAGCCACTGTGCATCTCTCTCAGAACTTCTGGGCATCTTTCACATCAAGTTTTCTTACTGCTACAGTCTACGTTAAAGAGTCTTCTTAATTGCTTGGGGGTTTAATTTGAAACAAAACCTGCATGTACAGTACAGGCCTATTCTTATTTAGCTTCCCACTTTTTGGGAAACTATGATCACATGCTCCAAATTTATTTCTGATGACCACCTGCTCTATGACTTAATTGCTATTTACAACTAAGAAATCTTTTGTATGTTCAGTGGTGGTTTTGTGAAGGAATTTGTCATCTGTCATATTGAGAATTATAGGCCTAAGGCCTGTTATGATCATGAGACATTATTCTCTGGTCCATAAGTCTGAAGTTATTTCCCCCATGGCAGCATAGTTCTTACTGGGAGTAAGAGAATATTTTACTAGGTAAGAGAAGTTCTTACTCCTTTTAACATTATCTCTCTCCCTACATACCCAGTTGTGAATTTGAGTGGTTCACAGCTGACTCTGAGCTGCACCAGGGAAAAGCCTCTTTTACTTTCTGAGTTTCATCTAAACAACTTATAACATCATTCATGTGGTGCTAATACACTATTTTCATCTTCCTTTCTATCATCCTAAACAGCAGAATATTTGAATACCAGGGATGACTGTTATTCTACCATATTTCTGTTACTTGCATGATAGCTAGTCTACACTCCATATTAGTTGCTCATATTTCTTTCCTACTAGTATCTGGAAGGTAGTTACAAAGGTGATGGAGCCAAAGTCTTCTTAATAGTAGCAAGTGATATAACAAGGAGCGATGGCCATAAGTTGAAGCTTGACAGGTTCAGGCTGAACGTAAGGAACGACTTTTTTGACAGAAGGGTAATGCAGCACTGGAACAGGCACCCAGAAAGGCAGCAGTATCTCCACCCTTGGAGGGTTTACAGACTTGGTCAGACAAGTGATCTGATTGAGACTGAGGTTGGATCTGAGTCCTCCGGAGGTCTCCTCCCACCATCACTTCTCTGATTCCACAGCATCATCTGAGATTCCCTGTACTGCAGACATCTGCCTCCCTGGCCTCACCTGCTTCCCTTAGCTGAACTAGATAGCCCTTCAGCTACCGGTATTGTCTGCTGCTGCTTCTCTCATCACAATTAGTATATTCTTTCCCCTTGTTGTCTAGGCCTCTGTCCATCGATACCTTCTTATCTGTCATCACATAGTTATTTAACTGGTTTTCATCTCCCTGCGTAGGAAAACAGATACACAGCCCTCTCCCAGCAGTTGCAGCATCACTGAATGGCTCTCTTGAACATGATCCCTACACAGTAAAGTTATATTTACCAGCTAGCTTGCTAAATTGCACAACTTTTTACCAGAGCTGTTCCTTTTAGCCAGGCTGACCCAGCATGCAATGGATTGCAGCTCTGGAGAGTGTAAGAGAGTCCAGCTTTAGCAGACCGCTGGAGGGATTTGATTACAGAGAACAGTCAAGAGTGGCTTACTGCTCTGCAAAACAGTCTATCGCGACTGCTGTGTGGGAGCCTCTCTGCAGGCAGTAACCCACAACCCATTTCACAGCCACAGCACAGGCTGCAGACCTCCCCCCAGCTCCATTGCACAAACAGCTAATGGGCAAATCTGCTGAAATGCAGTTTTGGCTCCACTGGAGCAGGTATAAAAGCACATCAGAGAAAGGAGCCTTGCCTGAGCAGAGTGCCCTGTTGCATTTGTCTGGGTTGAAGGAGTTGCCCAGACGCTTGTGCTCTGCTACATTGGCTGATGGGAATACATGGGTGCCCTGTGAGAGCACATATAATGCCAGATAATGACGTGTAGGACAAGGGGAGGGGAGATGAGTCTGTCTCGGATTGAAGGGGGATGCAGAGACTCACAGGGTGTGCTGGTAGGTGTGTGATATTACCCTGGCGGGGCAGTGGGAGGGCTAGTCAGTGTGGCTGGCCACATCTGACAGCTCAGGGCTCTTAAGCGTAACTTCAGCAAGAATTAATATTCCTTGTGAGGCTTTTCCAAGTAGGACTGAAGCAGTGAGTGAGAATAG
The DNA here is from genome assembly GCA_000699545.1 of Podiceps cristatus. NCBI lineage: Eukaryota > Metazoa > Chordata > Aves > Podicipediformes > Podicipedidae > Podiceps > Podiceps cristatus. Next base: position 672 of record JMFS01041647.1, on the reverse strand, counting down.
GATTGGGATGCAAGTGGTAAGTCTGTATCAAGAACCCACGTCTGGTCAGCACAAGGTGCTTCTTGGGCTGGCTGTCAGGAAGTTGTACTGGAAAAGCTGGGGCTGGGGGTTATCATGGTTCCCTGCAGGTGTGCGTACATGATGACAGCAGGCCACAGCAAGGGTAAGTTGTGTTACTGCAGGGCTAGCAAGACTGTGAAGAGAGGCACAGACCAGCAGAGAAGGAGCCATTTTCTCTCCATGTGTCTGAAAGACGGGAAAAAGCAGTAGTTAAAATACCACCAGGGCTCATCTGTTTCCTCTCTTTCAGCTTGATTTTCTTCCCGTGATGTTTCTTCCCACGAAGCCAGGGCTGACTTGGCGGCTGGCGGAGGCACCACGCGCTGCCGGGCTGGGGGGCTGGCTCACGCTGCCACGCAGCAAACCGGCTTCTATGCAGTTGAAGAAGGTTTTGCAGGGAGGGGCAGGGAGTGGGGGGGAAGAAAAGAAACAAAACAGCTTCAACCTCTAGTTCTTTCACAGAGCTAAAGTCTCCTAAAAAGCAAGTGGGCAGAGATGTGGCTGCTTTCAGAGGCTGCTCAGCAGGTCCGGAGGAGAAGAGTGCGCACGCAGAAGCGCGGTGGGAAAGGCCGATGATATACTATGGACTTAAAGAGGCACCCGGCAAAAGCA
>JMFS01041646.1:0-10931 GCA_000699545.1 Podiceps cristatus | reverse complement strand
CAGCTGCCTGACTTCCCACCCCACCACCTACTTCAGTGATAACTCCTGCTCCTCCACCTCTTCTTTGGGCAGAATATGACCCAGGAGACAAAGACCCGACTCCCACGGGACACCTGCCAACTTGTCTTCCTCTCACCATAGCCCTCGGCCTTCCCAGTCCAGGGAAACTACAGGACCCGGCATTTCCAGCCCCTTCCAACGCTCCCCTGGTGCCACCGGTTAACAAACGGGAGGGCTGGGGGCTCGGTAACACCATCCCTGCTGCCTCCTGCTTTACGTTGCCCAGACGGGAACCTTGCGGCCGCACACTGTTTTGCCTTGCGGCCGCACAATGTTTGGCCCATAGATATTTTGGAGGGTCGCGAGGAGCCGGTGGCTCTGCCCCTGCCGCCACCCGGGCAGCCGCTCCGCACTTTCCCCTGCAGCGAAGTGCTCAAGGCCATTTGTCAGGCTGCTTCCCCTCCTCGTCTGCAACTCAGCTCTTCTTAAACAGGATATTACTGCGAATTTTGCCATTCCAGTCAGGTGACTTTTCCCCCCAGACTCCTTAATAAAAGCAAGCAGGTCAAATTTATGCTCATTGGGGAGCAATTCCAGTTCCTCTTGTTTATTAGACAAGTTCTTGGCTTTATACAGTGAACGATGACTAAATAGTGTCGTCTTTTTTTTTTTTTTCAGGCCACATAGTAACTTGATTAATTTTATTCTCGGCATCTTGCATGCTCCTGTGTGCCCATTTCTCCTTGTTGATATTATTTTAACGCGCTCCTAAGGCGTCTGGGCAGCCTGCTTCCCACCGTTGGGCTCCCAGCAAGCACAAGTTCCCAGCAGCAAAGCTTTCTCCATCAGCTCAGCTTGCACACGCCGGTGTTTTGTGACCCTCTGCTCAGGCACGGGGACGTGTTTGCACGTTCAAGCAGGAGACAGACGGGTGCCGGGGACCCCTCGGCATGTGGGAGCCGGTTCTGCAACAACCTCATCCCGCGGGAACCAGCCCCTTGGCCGGGCAGGGCCGGAGAGAACAGGGCTGGGAGGGGGAAGGAAAATGCAATGCAGCAATAAGACACGGGGAGTTGTAAGATGGTCAGGGCAGAGCCTCAGGATTTTCCTCTTCTGGGAAGGCTGGAGCGAGTGAAATCCCCAGTCGGTAAGAAGGGGATCCTGGCCTTTTCCCGAGCGGAGCCTGGAGGTTACGTCCAGTGGAGCACGACTCGGTTCCGTGATGAACCGGACCCAAAGAGTCCAGCCCATCCATGGCCCAACTTCTTGGAAGCACCCAGCTTGCCGCAAGGAGGAAGCCGGCTCCCAGCTCCTGCTGGGCAGATCAGGGATGTCTATTTTTGTTCCCCTTTGAGTGCTCTGGGCATTATGAACAGCCTCACCGCTTTCATGTTTAACAGAGCCATTAATGAATGGCGTCGGTGCAGCGCACAGACAACCAGGTCGCATCGCTCACCGAACCCCAGCTCATGACGAGACATGCGCTGCCAGGTTTATTTCACTCCATAAAAAGCCATTATACTTCCTTCTCCCCCCGAGAGACGGATCCGTTCGGCACGGCCTGACGCTCGGGCTGGAGAGCAGAGGCTCGCTCGAGCAGCTTGTGTCTCGCTGCAGCGATACACCACCGTGGGCTCAACCTTCCCACCCGGGAGTGGAAGATGTTCTCATTCCTAGAGATCTCCCTGAAGTGTCTTTTATGTGTAGGTTTGGCATAACTCGAACAACTTGTCATGCTTATAAACTCTCCAGGAACTGAAGGGAACCCTTCCCTCCCAGGGCATCGAAGGATTCCTGCACACAGCCAGCCTGTCGTGTCTGCACGGCACCTTGAGATCCTTCGGGCTGACAGTCAGGCGCCGGATCTCGAGCAGAGCGCACGTTTCCTCTCCCAAGTATCTTCAAATATCTTTCCGACAAAACAGCTGACAAGCAATTTGTCTTCTATTTATACTCTAAGTAACTAAAATATAATTTTAGGATTCCTCTTGCCCTCGCGGAAGCCGATGCTCCCGCAAACGGTAGCTCTTCAGCGGACATGTCCCACGGAGCTGCTCCCAGGTGGTCTTTGTGCCAGGACCTCCCCCAGAGGAACAAAATCCTGGTTCTTCTTGGGAGATGAAAAGCTTTTGAAGAAATCCTGGCTCCTACGGGAGTCTTCTACAGGTTCTCATGAGATTTAGATTTCAGCCTTTCGGGTCACTTCTATAAGCTGCAGGTGCTTGGGTTCACCTGAGCAGGGTCCAGCTGATCTCAAACCCTTTCGAAAACCCCGCTTTTATGATTTCGCTTAATAAACACAATTATTAGCTCCAGCATCCCATTTACCAACCCCACAGACCCTGAGCCGAGACTTCGCTCAGCTACCCCGGTGCTCGGACAAGCCCTCAAAGACGTTATTCCCCATTTGTCGAGGTGAAGGGGAGTGGGATCTAACCATATGGCGCTGCTGCCGAAAGGCTTTAAGGGCTTTTATTTTGTAAGAGGAAGACTCTGCTGCAGCGGAGTCAGCTCCCCGTCCCGCTGGACGCTCGGGCTCTCCGGGAGGCACCTCCCTCTTCCTGGCTGGACCAGCCGGCCCCACCACAGCTCTAAGCTGAGATACCAGAGCATGAAATGGGGTTTCATTCTGAAAAACTGCCCTGGGGAGCCCACGGCGGGGGGGCGAGAGGGGTGAGCAGCTGGAGGCGTCACGTCTTAACCCCTGCAATAAAGCCAGCCGAGCTCTCTTAGAGCCCCGACTCGCTACCCGATTTAATGCCTGTTGTGCTCTCACCTCCCACCACACACATTACTGCACCCATTCAGGATTTGTGGCTTTTGAGAATGATCTAAATGAATTTGATGTCCCAGAAAGAGGCACTTGAAAAATAAACCGGTGTGGTTTAATGATAGCATTTTCCACATTTTTATTATAATGACTGTGGTGTTTATTGGAAGGTTAGCGACTCAGCCGAGCATGAAAACAAAGCAATTGAAGAGGCCAGCCCTGTGATGGGGTCTCTGGCGCGCTCGGTCATTAAAGCTCATTCTAGACGTGACACTTTTTGGCCATTTGGTCTCTACGGCATCTCCCTGTGGGAGTGCGATGAGAGGATGGAGCCAACACCATGCCGGATGAGGAGCCTCGCGCCCTCTGGTACCGAGCCTCCGGTGGGCAGACTCACACCACCTTTGTTCATTGTGATCATCCTGGTTTTCAGGTTGGGAAACTGAGGCCCAGAGAGTTCAGGTGAGCTGCCCAAGATCACAGAAGCGAATGGCAGGTCTGACCAAAGAACGGAGCCTCCAGCTCCAGGGTCCTTCGCCTGGAGACTCTGCCTGGCTCTGCCTTCCCACGCCGGGCACAAGTTTGCCTCGGCGTAAAATGGCCAGAAGGCAAAAGAGGCGGCTCTGCCGTGAGATCTGCCAGAGGCACGAAAAATTAGCACCGGAGCCGAAGTCAGAGGTTGCAGCGAGGATGAGCTTTGCTGCCCATCCCCTCCCGGGCAGCGCCACGCTCATCCTGAGCCGCCCCAGAGCCCGGTGCTGCTGCAGGCAGTTGCCTTTCCAATAAGGTTTGAAGCTCAGCGTTGGAGCGACCTGGTACCATCTGAAAAGGTGAAGGTGAGAAATACTCTGCCTGGCTGCCCAGGAGGTCAGTGGTCTGGGTCCCCGCCGCTCCCTCTCCGCCTGCACGCCGAATTTCTGCGGTTCACCCTTCACCTACTTTCCCAGATTCGCATCGCTGCTGCCGCTTGCATGACTTCAACCTGGGAGCGAGTGAAGACTTAATGGCAAGAAAAAAATATTCCCACACATGTGGCTCAGCAGTCCCTGCTGCCTTCCGACAGCCAGCCCACCGCTGAGCCCTCCCGGTGAATCAGAACCAGCGCGCTTTGCCGAGGAGCGTGGATGCGCCGCTGCGAGCGGGAGCCCAGCAGGCTCGGTCCCTCGGGCCCCGCGGTGGCAGCACCCCAGGCAGAGAGTCCCAGGAATAACAACCTTTGCCATTTTCTTGCATGTAGAGTGTGTCCTCGTGTAATAAATTCAGATTATGGAGCGATTCCTTTCACCGGTGATTCAGAACATGCTGATTAGATGCTATTTCTTTGTTCCTCTGAAATAAAGGAACCGTAGGTGATACAAACAAATTACGACTTCAAACTGTGAGGCAAGATGCACCTTGACTCCACGATAAAGCTGCTGCAGATTTTGGTGGCTCTGAAGAGAAAGGGGGAACAATAAGTGGCATTTCCTAATGTTGCAGATCTTATTAAAGCGCACTAAATGAATTCTTTCACTCCTAAGAAACAACTAATTTGTCGCTATTTTTAGACTCGTGTACTATTTTAAGAGAGTTTTTTTTTCCAGGGTCCAGTCACATGGAAGTTAAACAGCAAGCAGTAGAGTCTCCAAAGGATAATAAACTATCTCAAATTACTTTGCTAATGGAACAGAGAGTACTGTAAATGTCACACACGATGTAACAAGAGCGGTAGAAAGCTTTACATGAAACAATGGATCCATTAGCACGAAGTTAAAAACAAAAAGACTTGTGATACTTTTGCATAGTTTCATGGAACTGGCTGCTCCGAGCCAAATGAACTTGTTTGTTCATTTGAATTCTGCAGCTGAGCTCCCAACGCGGCATCCAGCTTACTAATCGCACGCACTCTCAAGGCATCGATCTTTTGGGATTTCAAAGCCCTTTATAGACAATAATTAAGGCCCATCGCACCCAGCTGAGTCAGTGGAATTATTTTTGCTTAAAACCGAGGTAAGGAGAGGGAATAACTGAATCACCGATCGGAGGCCAAAACTGAACCGAGGTCGAGACCCAGGTCCTCTGCGCTACCCACCAGACTCCGCTGATCGGTCCTGGCCTCTCCAAGCTTAATGAAGTAGTCCATCATCTTCCAAGCTACAGGCATGATCCATCACTTCTGACGTGACTCATCAGCTTGAGAACCTGACTCTGGTGGGGCTACTTGGGTGAAAGGAGGAACTGCCGGAAACCGTCGCATCGCCCATCTCGCCTCTAACAGTTGCGGTTGGCAGAATGTGGAACCCTCAAGGGCTGAAGTGATGTCATCATAGAGCGATTTGGACGCGGCATAACACCGCCAAAGAATCATGACGAAAAAACCCATGAGGATGGTGCCTTAGAAAAGCAGCAAGTAAGCAGCAAAGGTGAAAACCTGCAATGCAGGGAAAAGCACGGGGAAAAAAGATGCCATCAGATGGCCATCTCCAAAGCCAGCAGATCCCAGCCCCCTCCAGCCCATGATTCAGTCTTTCTCCTGGAGTAATTTAGAATCACAAAAGCGAACTAATACCCAGATGTGCGAAGTGCACAGTATATTTGGCTCCGACCAAGGAGGAAGAGTTGTGAGATGAATCTTTTCTTTGACAGCTCTGAGATCTCTTAACCAAATCCTACCCGGTCCCAAAGTACTCTCCTATTTTCTTGAAATGTAATTAGGTGAGGCTATATTGTGCACGCAATCATACGCGTGTGAGATAATTGGAGTAGAGGGCTCTAAGGCACGTAGATGAGAACAAAGCTTGTCTTCAAGCAAACCTGCACAGGTGGACTACGTTCTGCTTGGCACGACACTTTGCCGGATTACGAGCTGTATTTGTAAAACCCTCTGAGATATCAAAAAGGAGGCGCATGAGCAGTCCTGCTCCTGTGCCGGCACTACAATGAGAATTAAATATGCTACAACTGTGTTGCAACAAGCCCAACGCTACGACAAGCAGCCCAATGTCCCACACTGACCGCATGCAATTCTTACTGTTGTTTACGCAGTCCCTGTAGGTGTGTGACAGACACCCCCCAAAATCTGGCAAATCAAAAGAAAAAAATCAAAGGAAAATCAAATGATTTGGAGCAGAGTGGTTGGGTGGGCCGGGCAGCAGCTGGGGAGCCAGGAGCTCCAACTGCACTCCCAGAGTTATCAGGTATTTGCTATCCGACCTCTCCAGCTGAGCCGTAGCATTGGTGCGTTAGAAACGGGGATGAAAACGTATCTGCGTTTGAAAAACACGCCCAGATCACCGGGCAGAAGACCTTGTGTTTGCCGAGCCTGACGGCGGGCTGGCTCGGATTAAGCGCGGTTAAGGCTGGGTCACCGCTCAGCTTCGCAGCCGCTCCCGAGGCCCCCAGCCTGCGCCGAGCATCAGGCCGTGCCCCGTCCCCGCTGCTCTGCCCCGGCACGGGCTCTGAGCTCTCCCTCCCGGTACGAAACGGGGGCAGGGGCAGCGAGGGAGCTCTTGCTGCCGAGCGGCTCCGCTCTCTCCATTTACGTTAGCTCCCGTAATGTTATTTGAAAACCGAGCTCTCTCGAGGTCCTCATCCTGTTCTGGGAATTTGCACATTGGCGCTTCACCTTGAAAGCCTAATGCCGTTTCCTTCCCCCTCTGTTTCTCTGAATTCCCAGCTGGGTACTGTATTTTCTGTTAGCTGCACTTACCACGCTCTCATCCCCCAACAAGCCGTTGCTAAAGAAAACCCTGTCACTAGACTGGTGTTTACGAATGCCTAAAATACAACTCGGCTTCCCAGCATGTGTCTCTCTTCAGGCTTTAAGGATCCTTCCCCTCCTTGTTCATCCTCCCCCTCTTCAAGGAATCGCGGCTTTTCAGAAAAGCTTGTATCACCAAATTACGGGGTTTTTTTTGCGAATAAAGATCTTGGAGGAAAATTCTCTCATCGAATCTGAAGTTGTGCCTTGTGCCTGTTGACAAAGGAAAGCCCTGCAGTGTGCGTGTGCCTCTCTGCAACTGAACTTTCAAATTGAAAACCGTGCTTTGGTTAAAAAAAAAAAAAAAAGTGGAGAGTTAATGTGATTAGTAATCACAGAGTGGGCTATTTCTTAAATGCAGGAGAACAACCTGGTCTAGCGGGAGGCGTCCCTGCCCGTGGCAGGGGTTGGAGCTACCTGACCCTTAAGGTCCCTTCCCCCAAAGCCCTCTGTGAGGCTATGAAAATACCAAACCAACTTCCTTTCAGTCGCCCAGGGAGGGCTGTCGGTGTATTCCACCCAAAACCTCGTAGGGTGAAACCCCCGACGCCTGAGCAGCCTGAAACGCCGCAGCCTGGCTTGTGGGGCACAGCAACGCCGTGGACGGCAGCTCTCAGAGGAAGGCAGCGTGACGAGTCTGGGACAAACAACGCGGATCTGACGGCAACCTGAAATCCTATTTCCAGCCTTAGACAAGTGAACTCAGGTCTCTTTTAAAGACTACGGACGGTCAGGGCCGTCAGTTTAAATCTGCCCTCAAATGAGGTACCTGGGTGAAGCCACAGCTACTAAGAGTCTCTGAGTCTTAGTTAAATAATAATAAAAAATAATTTTTAAAAAAGCAGCCCTGAGAAAATGATAACTTTTAACAGAAACTTTGCCAAATGAAAGCAAATTTTGCTATTATGCACTAAGTATCTTGGCTGCAAATGAACCGCGTCCGCGTCAAGCTGTGAATACGGAATTAATCAAAGGCGTAACCTTTAGCTCTACACTTTGACAATATTTTAGTGCTGAACTATAAATATTTGATCTGTTGCTCTTCTGAGCAAAATGGATTTGTTGTGCTCATCTGCAGTTATCAATTATTCCGGAGTGTATTTATTGCTGATTAAATGACTTGAAAAGGGCCTTTTTCTTCAGATGTTATTATGTGACACTTAGCGAGTAAACATGGAAATTAACTCTCCCTAGCACCAGTATTAACCCTTTACCTTGGGAAGAAAACGTTTCCCGCCTGACAACACACAGAATAAGTACCAAGACGTTTACAATACATGCTGGAGCCTAGTTAATTATATATGATTATGTTTCTTTATGTTTTGGGGTCACGCTTAGTGCTAAGCTCCAGCTTCCATTTGCAATCACTAGAGAAATAAACCAGCATCCTTAAGGCATCCGCGAAGAATGATTCAATCCATCGGAAGCGCGGTATAAAAACCTCTTCGCACCGCGAAAGAAATGAATCGAAACCCGTGACTCACATACGCCGGCAGGATGATTTTTCAGAACGATGAGTTGAAAACAAGCTTTGGTGAATAGTTTGAATATTGGCTTTTTTAGCAATTCTTTGTTCTGCTTGCTGAAGGTGCCGACATCCAGAAGGGAGGAGAATCTTGTGCGATGACACCGAAATGGCACGGGGAGGGGGGGTTGGCATTTTACGCCCGTGTAGAGACCTGGCACGCCGCTGGAAAAGCCGCGTTGTGGACAGAGCAGCTGCAGAAGGACTGTTCGACCCGCTCCCTGGCACACCGCCGAGCGAGAACAAGAGGCAGGAGCTAGGGAAAGCCCACCTTGCCGAAGGCTGCCCCGGCAGCGTGGCGGAACCGGGGGTCTGGGGGGGGCTGGAATGTCGTAGGTAGAGGAGAGCGCTGGAGCTGGGCTCCCAGCCTGGAAGGATTGGTGACCTCGGGTGTTCTGTGTTCCAAAACTTCCTGAATCTGGTTTAAAACCAAGGGCTCGGTGAGAGTGAGAAATCTGACTGGTAAGAGCTTTCACCGCTGGTGGAGGTTTAACCGCACCAGGGACATGAGACCTGCAGCCATTTTCCCCTTTGGACACGGGTTCAAGTAAATATTACCCGAGAAGCAGAAAATGCCCCAGCTGACGAGCCGCCAGCAACGCTGCCTGCCTGGAAAAGAGCCGGTGTGTCCTTTCACCAGGAACATCATGCCATCGTGGGAAAACAGGCTGCTCCCAGCACGCTTTGCCGGATCAGGCCCTCGGCGCTGCCAACCGCAGGCAGCGGTGCCGCCAGCTCCCACCCACGGCTGAAATCCAAAAAGTACAAACTCTGGTGCTGCCCAGTCGCTTTGTCACCATGTTCCTTGTGATGAGTAATGTCACTTTTAAGCCTAATTATGCAGGTATATTTACGATCCTCGGCTCGGCCATAGCGCTAGGGTACTTGCGTAATTTCACAGACGAGTGACACTTAAGACAGCACATTACTGTCGGCAGCCTCCATCTCATTTCATGCTAATCGCTCTCCCAAATTGCGCGATGCAGGTTTGACACGAAAACATTTTCAACAGTATCATTAATTCGGGGAGGGGGGAAGCATTTCCTGAAGCAATTACAGCCAACATCCTCAGTCATTCCTAATTATTTAATACAGCCCCACCCAAACCCACTTTAATGTTGATTACCAGAAAGACCTGTATTATCCGCTCTGCTTTGAAGTGAGATAAATGGGTCTCTTTAGGAGAAAGCAAGTATTACCTGTTGCAGCCAATGACCCACTACGCTGAAATACTTAGTTTATCTGTTTTCAAAAACAGTTATCCAACGTTTTAAGTCATTTTACACCACAGACATAGTTAAACGGTGCTGGTGTTGGACTAGAGAACATCATGATACATTTTAATGAACTCCCTATGTTTTAAATGCTGCCTTGTCCTAAAATCATCGTTTATGCAACAAAGAAAATGAAGAGCAACTTTTAACTCAAATTACAAGGAATTCAGTGAAAAGAAAGCAGAGCCAAAGGACAGAGATGCTGCTCATCCCATCCTCCAGCGAGCCAAGATGCACACGAGCAGATCCTAGGAACTTCCCATACATTTTAACGTGGTTTGTCTCCGTTTCCCTTCCTAGAAAATTTAGTTTACTTTGAGATCTGTTATTCTTAAGGATTATCATATTATGGCAGTGAGTAACCTGAGCATGGAGCATTTACTTGCTTCGCTGAGGCGTGGTATGTCCTGGAGTCATTCTTCAATCATCCCCTAATACCGGCTCCACAGGTCACGGGAGAGGCCACGAAAAATCAGGCCATTTTGTCATTTCTGGGACAGACGGCAGCCCTTGACTCAGGGGAGAGGACGCCGGGAATGTTTGCTAAGTGGAGTGACGAGCTGCTCATCTGGTGAAACACAGGGTGACGTGGCAGAACAAGCACCTCACGCCAAGATCTTGGGGTTTCTTGAGACTTTTTGGGTAGATCTAGAAGCAGAAGGCCCGTGTTTGGGAGGGATCCACTCTGATTTTTCACACCTGGAAAGGAAACGGTTGGACTCGATTGATCTTAAAGGGCTTTTCCAACCTAAACGAGTCTATGACTCTATGAAAGTGACCCCACATTGGTCATTTAGTGGGAATCCGGGAGAAAAAAAGGTGGGAGATCCTAAAATTTGAAAAAATCTTTGTTTCTTCCTCTCTGCTGTGCCCAAACAAGCTTTTATGCTTTTGCTTTTTTTTTTTTTTTTTTTTTCCCTTCCAGAGGAACATGGCTGCTGAGCCCGCCTCAACGCTGTTCTCCGTGCTCCTGGAGCACCCTCTTCTGTCTGAGGTGCTGCAGTTCTCCTCGCTGCGCACGGAGACCTTGAAATAGGAAATCAGCCCTCAAAGCCAGTTCGGGAACATCCATTTACCAGCCAACCAGACACATCAATGATTAACTCCAGCTCACCTGAACTGGCTCTGACACCCCGGCCAGCTGCCCCATGCTCAGGCACCGCACCCGCGAATCGCGCCCCGTAGCACAGACGCAGGTTTCACAACAGACTGGGCTCTAACGTACCGACACTGCAGAGCCATTTCTGGTTCTGTTCTAACAGACACAATACCCTGTTTTCCACAGTGTCAAATACACTTTTTTAACACGTTGGTGTTTGTGTTTTTTTTTTTCCCCAATCGCACATAGCTTACACAGGCTGCCAGACGCTCGTGTTATAAAATCAGAGGAAGAGGCAGAGCGGCGGGTCTGCTGCATCCCTTGCGCTGCTTGCACGGCCAGGGTAGGCGTTTGCCCTGGAAAAACCCCACGTAAATCACCGTCCCGCTGCCTCCGCTGCTGGCAGGTCACCATGATGCCATATCTGTGGGACGCCCACTCCACCACGCACGCTGTGGCCAAACCACCCTGTCCATAGAATCTCAGAACCATGAAATGTTTTGGGTGGGAAGGGACCCCCAGAG